>OZ038383.1:126295203-126435677 GCA_964036045.1 Eutreptiella sp. 'Long Island Sound 2002' | reverse complement strand
TGGGACTTTGCCACCAGCGTCTGCCGGCCCAGACATGATCGGATGGAGCAGGGTCCTACTGAGCCACACGCCGGACGCAGCACGTTCCTACTGAGTTCTGGTGGTGCGGGGGGCGGGTATTACTGAGTGGCCTGGGTGTGGGGCCGATTCCTACCGAGAACCCGTTCCCCTGCCGGACGCTTGTGGCATGTCTGGCTCCCAAGCGGCACGGGCACTGAGCCTTTCTGGCAGCCCCCCTCCCCTTTTGGCTTGGGTCCTGGCACATGCCTCCCCCCCCCCCCCCCCACTTCTTCCGCGGGTGCGTCGCGCGTCTTTTCGGGGCCGTGAACGGGCGACCCCCCTCCCGGGGCCGCTTGCAATGCGGTCCCCACTGGTCCCGTGGTCGACGGAGCGGCCGGACTGCCCACCGCAGGGGCCCCGGGCACGAGGCCGAGCACCCCACGCCCGCAGCGACGACGGTCAGGCCCGCGGACGGGGGTACGGCGGAGGGCCCGGTCGCCAGTCGGCGTACCACCCGCACTGCACTGAGCACGGCGTCCCTCAGCCCTCTCCCCAGCCATGCATTGGAGCGGGGGAGGGGGACCCCCCCCCCGCCTCCAGGGCGCCCAGCCGATGCCCAGCCACTTTCCCCTGACGCCCAGTGCCAGCCTCAACGGCATTTGTAACCGACAGTAACCGCCCCCAACCGCTTTGGCAACCTCCTCCAACCGCCTGCCTAACCGCCTCTGGGGCCGCCTCCAAGGCCCCTTCCCTTCCGATGCATCCGTGGCTGTCCCGCGGTGCCGCCCGGTCGCCAACCTTGGACATTGGCCTGCAGGCGCTGACGGTCCTGTGCTGAGTGCAGGTCACCGCCGCGCAGGACATGGACTCATGGACTTCCCCCCTCTTTCTATCCTTCCCCCCGCTTACGCTCTCCCTCTGTTGTTGCAGTTGATGTGCTGATTCAGCATCCCGCCATCACGACGGTGCGGCTCAACGACAATCGTCTGTACATCGACGCTGGGAAGGTCCGCCTCCTCTGCTTTGGTGCGGGATGTGTCCACAACCCCCCCCCCCCCCCCCGAGGGATGTATTGATGGGGGGGGGGGTACCCCCCCCCCCCTCCACGGCGCCCAGCCTCCGCCCAGCCACTATCCCCCTGACGCCAAGTGCCGCCTCAATGGCATTTGTAACCGACAGTAACCGCCCCCAACCGCCAGCCTAACCGCCTCTGAGGCCGCCTCTGAGGCCCCTTCCCTTCCGATGCACCCCCCCCCCCCCCCCATCGGTGTTGCTCAGGGGGCCGGTCGCTGCTGGCCTGTGACGGGGGACCTTAAGGGCAGCCCCTCGCAACGATAGCCACGGGTCCCGGTCGGATGTGGGGAAAGCCAACAGACCCCCCCCCCGCTTTGTCCCACAAAACCCCCCGAAATCTGCCAACAACCCCCTGTTTGTACCCCCCCCCCCCGACGCCCCCGGAATGGCCCCCAAACCGCTCCACATGCACCAACAACACCCCCTTCTCTTTCTAAACAACACCCCCTTCTTTGCCCACGTATGCTGCACTTATGCCCCCCCCCCCCCCCCCCGCCCCCCCCCCCCCCATCGCCACAACTCAATCCCCAGCTTCCTCCCCCCACCACAACGCGCCTTCCTTCACAGCAGCTCTTGTTGCAGCCGTCCGTTGGTAGTTGGTAGTTTTTGGTGCAGTTTGGGTTGTTTTTGGTACACGTTGGCGGGGGTTCAGTATTCTCCGGGAGTGAGTGGAGTCATTCTGAACCCCATTTCTTGAAACGCGGGTCTCCCCCCCCCCCCCCTAAGCAACCCAGAAGGTGAGTAGTGTACTTTGAGGCAAACTCATCCCCGGAACGGGCCCCAGACATGCACCAACCAGACCCCCGTCGGTACCAAAAGGATGTCCGCCTGCTACACTTATGATCAGTATCCCACACTTGCCCATATCGAGTGGCAGGCGCGAATCAGAACCAAAAACTTTCACGAGCTCCACAGATTCTCGTAACGGGTGGGAGACGCGTCTCACGGCAATCGTGCAACCCCCCCAACCCCCTCCACCCTCTCCTCCCACGGGCACAACTCAGTTTCAACCTTCTTCTCCTTCACCGCAACACGTTCCTTTGCAGTCCCCCTGTTCGTAAGCCCCCCCCCCCCCGGGGGGGGGCGGGAGCGGTGCTGGTTGGGGGGGATCCGCAACGGCTGAATGGGTGCACAGCGCTTGCACGGCGCACGCACCGGCACACGGTGCGCCCCAAAAAGAGCCACTGCCCCACCGCCGTCATGAACCATTTTTCAACGCAAACCCGATGCCCCGCCCAATCGTCCGTGGAGCAGTGCAGCTTCCCCAGATATCATCGGCTGTCCGGGGTATCCCGGGTGACCCTGTATCCCCCGCGTTTTAAGAAATGGGGTTCAGAATGACTCCACTCACTCCCGGAGAATACTGAACCCCCGCCAAAAAAAAAGTTCTACACAACCCCGACGAAGTGCACTTGAAGACCCCCGAAAGTATCATGACACCTTCCTACTTGTACCAAAAACAACCCAAACTGCACCAAAAATCCCTCCGAAATGTACCCCCCCCCCCGGAGAAACCCCCCAAAATGCATAAAGAAAAACCCCCGGGGGGGGTTTCCAACACATTTTTGGGGGGTTTTCTGGTTTCTGGTGGTTTTGGGGGTTCTTTGGGACAAAGTGGGATGTTTGTTGGTACTCCCCATGGTTGGGTCTTAGGGTCCCCATCAGTTGAGCTTCTTTCTTGTCCTCGGGGGGAGGGGGCCGGCCAATGGGCTGTACTGCCCCCCCTGCCCACGCACCTTGAAAACCCGCCCCGCCGGGTGCGTTCGGACTCACATCCTGACCCCCCCCCCCCCGGGAGGTCCAAAGAGGAGGACCACATTTGGCCTAAACCTGGCGCCAAAGGCGGCGGAATTTTTTTTGGGCATACGGTGGGGGGGGGGGGGTGACTTCACCCTCCGTGTGTATGCTCAAAATGCTCAGAATTTATTGGGGGATGCATGATGCATATCAGGAAAAAAAATTTTACCCCTGACCCCCCCCTCAAGATCTGCCGGGCTGCTGGGACCGGAGTGATTTGTATTCAAAAACTCCCACATACCTGTGTTCAAACTCATCTGCGCTACGAGGGGATTGTGTTGAGGTATGTCTGTTAGGGTACCCGGGACCCCCCCCCCCCCAAAGGGTCCCCCCCAACACTCCCAAGGACCCCCCCCACTCCCAGCCCCCGGGTATGGGCCCCACCCTCCATTGGGTAGAACACCCCCCCCCCCTTGGCCTGCCCCAACCACTTTCAAGCAACAAATCCAGAGCAAGTGAAGGGTGCTGTGGGGGCCCAAATTCAAATGTCTCTGCAGAGCTCTCACGCAGGTTTGCGCCTCTGGGGCTCAAAAAAACCGAAATGGCCCAAAGGTAGGGCTCGGTGGCTACATGACCATGCCTTGGTTGACAAAGAGGCAATGTAGGGCTGCACACGCCCGCCATGCCCCCCCCCCCCCTCCCCCGTGGAAGACATGGGCTCCCTGGTAAGAAGGGTGAACCCCCCACCCGTTGCAAAAGAAAACCCCCCCAAAACAGGGAGAACCCCCCCTCTCCAGCTAATCACAAATATACCCCCCCATCGTGGCGCAATGAGGGGGGGGGGGGGGGCAATCGACCCCCATTGCATCACAACACAATCCTTCTGCCACAATCCCCCCCCCCCTCAAGCCCAAGTTGTTCTCAACACAGGCAATATATGTGCGTTGGTATTCCACCTTCATCCCTTTGGAAGGAGGTTGTACAGCACAACAGATGGTCAACCGGCAACCGGCAGCCCCTTAGAAAGGTTGACAAGGAGCCGCTACGGGGTCACACATGCCTGCCATGGCCCCCCATGGAAACCACGGACTACCGGTAAAAGGGCGACCCCCCCCCCCCAAAGTGGTGAAAAAACCCCCCGAAAGTGGTCAAACACCGCCCCAAAAAGGGGAGACCCCCCCCCCCCCTGTCACCTGGTCAGCAACCCCTCCTCTATGGTGAGCCCCCCCCCCAGCCCCCCACCCCTGGTTTCGGTTATTCGGTGAAAAACCCCCCTCTTTGTGGTATGAAAAGCCCCTGCAGGGGTCTTCTCATGTAAACTGGGGGGTTGTCTTCTCCTCTACCACCGAGGCGCAATCGTGGGGGGGGGGGGGGGGGGCTACTGACTCAGGCATTAGACGTGGGTGAGCCCAACCGACTGATGGATGCCACTGGGCAGAGTACTGTTCAGCCTCACATCACATGGAGGTGACTCTTAGCAACCCGGCCAACGGCGATATGTTTGGCGGAGGACGCCGAGGGTGAGACGCTGTGTGAGGCAGGGTAGGGTGGTTGTGCCTTAGCACAAGGCTGGGCGGGTCACAGGGGGCGTTCAAACTCAACTCCTGACAGGGGGGGTTTACGCACCTTTTTTCCTTTAAATGGGGGCGTTTTGCCCCCAAAGGGGGTATAGTACCAAAACCCCTTGAGGTGGGGGGGTCTTCCCGTTTGGGAGCCTTCTTTGCTCCCTTTTTCGGGGGCGGGGGTTAATATCCAGCGCCCGCCTCAGTGCCCCGACATGTGCGGCCCGTCCGGTCGCCGCCATGCCCCCCCCCCCCCCCCCACCCCTGACCGCCGCGCAGGACCTCATCCGCCTCGCCCGCAAGAACCGCCGCATCACCGTCATCGAGACCGAGGACACGAGGGACCGCAACAACAACAAGATCCCGGCGCGCTTCCTGGGGGCCATCCAGAGCGAACTGCTGCAGAATCACAACAAGTAAGAGGCCCCTGGCGGCGGCCCTGGGAGGCGCGCACAGTGCCCCTGTGCCCGGGCTCGCTCTTTTTACGTGCCCCCCCCCCCCAGTGGGCCCCCGATGGTGCTGCGGTCCGGTGGCGTTTCGCCGAGGGCCGTTGGCGGGGGACCCGCGGGCCTTGACAGTTATTGAGTAACCGCCCGGGGCCCATCGACCGATACCTTCTCCAATGCGCCGGTCGGCGCCCTCCTCCCGTTTCCCTCTTTTGCGTTTTGTGTGTCCCATGTTCCCGTCCCGGGGCCAGTGCCGCGCGCGGCTTTTGGGGCCCGTTTTGGCCTTTTTTGAGGGCTGCGCCCCGTTTGTGCAGGTCGAAAGGGGGGAGGGGGTGTGGCAGCGGTAGTCCCGCCCCATGTGCAGCTTTGTGCGGCGTTTGTTTGGTTGTGGTATGTGCAATCGAATGCACCGGATGGGGTGCTGTGCGGTGCGGGGGGTCAGGCCACGGGTGTGGCATGCCTCTTGACAGGCCCGACGGGTGGTTCACAAGGGGTGCCCCATCCCTGCGGACAGACCCTCAGGCGGGCGGCGGTTATCCCCCAGGCCTGCCATCTTGGAGCCCCTGGCCCGCGTGGTGGTGAGGCCAGGGAAGATGGGGTCTTCAAGCGCCTCCCAGACCGCAACGAGGCGGTGCGCCCTCGAGCGGTGGGTCGCCCAGCGGTGTGTGTGCGGTGTGTGGTCGTGTTGGTTGCCCCTGTTGTCGGTGGTCGTACCTGCAGTTCTTGTTTCTGGGGCTGCTGTGCCATATCATGCCAGTTTGGCAGGTTGCCAAGGGGCTCTGGGGCATGTCCCGGTACCGCACACCGCCCTGGCTTGCCTTGCAGTGGTGCTCCTTTGAGACTTCAAAGGCAATGAGGGGAGGGGATAAGAGGGCATCAACTCCCCTTCCTCCCCCGCTATCTCATTTGCTGAAGAAAGTTTACCAGGGTCCCTGTCAGTGGGTGGTGTCATTTCCTATTGGCATCCCTCCGATCAGAATTCCGGTTGTGTTTTTGCGCATGCCACTCCAAACAGTCGGTCCGCAGATGTAACATCCGCAGCACTTTTGTCTTGTATGGCGGCACCTTCGTGTGATTGTACACCGGGTGTTGTTGTGCATTGAGCTTGTTCAGAGCAATTTGATTATATGAATGTTGTCCTCCAGGACAGCTTTTGCACAAAATGACCAGTGTCTTCTGCCCCTCTCAACCGTTTTGTGACCCAAATCTCCAAGTTGTGTCTCAGTAAGTTTGTGATTTATGTTTCATCACGTGTCTCATGGCCGAATTCATTGCCAGTTCTTCTTGTGTTGTCTTCAGTGCTTTGTTATCCCACAAAATACAATCTTGCTCAAGTTTGTGTGCAATAACAGTTTTGGTTTCCAATAGTCTGCTTTCCGCCCCAGCACAATCAGGGCCGGCTGCAACTCCAATTGCAGCTAATATTTGCGGTGTCCAAAGCCCCATTCTTTCGATCGAAGCTTGTACAAACTCTGGATGTATGGTACGTACCAAAAAAAAAACCCCACTTTGTACCAAAAAAAACCCTGTTTTGACCCGGACACAAATATGTGAGATGCTGGATAGCATCTAGGTAGGTGCTCTTATTTTCAAACGCGACAGAGTGCCACAGAGGCAACTGGCCCTCCGCCGACGGGACAAGCAGTCAATTAAGAATGCATTGCCGGGCCAAGGAAAACGACTGAAGACTGTACACTAAATAGCCAACAGTTTTGTAAACGAGTGGCCCCATTTGCAACTAGGGCCAAGCCAACATGTGCAAGCAAACTCTAAAGCGACGGCACCAGCGTGTGAATGGTGCAGTGACTGACGTCGTGGAAAGTATCAAGGCGAAACAAAAATGTGCGCCACCACAGTCCAAGCGGAGCATGCAACCAAATCTTCGGTGTAGGCAGTTGGTAACCTGACAATCCGCTTCCTGCGCTAACCCACACACGGTGACCCTTATCCACCCAAGTGTGTCTGGAAAACAATTTTGAGTGTTTTAATAGTGTTTTCCGCAAGGAAATATGCCTCTGGGGGAACGTTAGCGCACCGGGCGCGCGCCGGGCATCTTTTTTGACCCGTGCCCTACCGGTGGACTGTTGCCGTTGATATGTTGGGCAACATTATATGGATTTGCCCCTTGGCGCCCGGGACATCAGCAGATGTTTTGACTTGAGATGGGTATGGACCTTCTCGTACCCGAGGTGATTTCTTTGATTTCGAAGTTGGGGGCCATGATGGTGCTTATAAGGGCCGGATTCATGTCATTGTGCCATTCATTGGAAGAAAGAATGGCACTTTGACAGCCCGCCAACAATGTTACAATGACGTGCACGGGTGGTATAGGGCACACATTGCGCAGCTGGTTGCTCGGTTGTGGCACGCAAGATGAGGCAGAGGATGAGGCAAAAGTGTGTATGTTGTTGCCAGAACGCTCCACTGTCGCAGTTTGTGATGAGTGCAAGGAGCACTATTGTACTGAATGTATTGACACCCACACTTGTGGGACCAATGTTATGATGCGGCTCTACTGTTCGCGATACCTCAATAATGCCTATCGCTTCTACTGGAGATCGATGCGGTTGTGCTATCCTAACCCCCCATTCTCCCAACTTGCTAAGCTGTTGACCAAGATCGCCCTTAAAGGAGCGAGAGTGGTCTCGTGTACCCCAGTTTGCAACTTTCTTGAGCCAGGGCAGTTTGGGTCACCTAATTCTAAGGGCGTTTCCAAGGGGTGTGCTTGGGGGCTCTTCGGGGGGAACATAGTCTAAAAGTAGCGCGCCGGGCGCGCGCCGGGCGAACATTCCCCCTCTGCTGTTAAGAGAATGGTTGGTGAAATACACATTTTGAGTAGAATGGTTGCTTCTTTGTTGGATGGAGCCAGCGGTTCTAGGGTAGAGGCCCGACGTTGGGCCTCCCGGAGGTGCTTGGCATAAGCTTCATCCACCAAATAGCAGACAATGTCCCTAACAAAGGGGACAAAATCAGAAGTGGTAACCTACGCTAGGGGTCACAACGATGCCCCTAGTATCTCAAAGTATGGGTCTCTGGTACAGCCAGACGCCCAAATAGCTGCACTGCGCTAAGTGCGCCCCCTTAGTGCACCCCCTAAAAGGCCACGGGTGGGGCACGGGTCAAAAAGATGCCCGGCACGTGCCCAGCGCTAACGCTCCCCCAGATCACAAGTGCCCAAAGGGCCCAAAAGGCAAGTGCAGTTTAAGTACAGATTTCGGCGGAGCCAGTGCCTGCATACACGATTCAGCTCATGACTGGTCCCCCATGTGTTCCCTGTTGAGGTTGTAAGGGTAGGCGGATGCTACTGAGCACTGTAGTTCCGTGGATCGTTAGGCGCAGTCATTGACGGTTTGAGGTCTGTATCACATGGGACCTCCGATTCATTAGGGTCACAGTGTCTTTTGTGTCTTTTAGGTAGCTGCCGCACCGGGATTCCCCACAAGGTGGGGTCCCAGTTTTCCCCTGTGTAGGTTTAGTTGTCGCCGGAGGTGCAAGGATTCCGTGTTTTATATGGAGCACATTCTTCTTTCAGCGTGATCCTGAATATCCTGCCGTTGGGTCCAGTGCCTTGCGTGGTCGAATATCTGTTTTGTATGGTCTAGCCAGCTATTTCCGTATCTTTGTAGCCGGTGCAAATGTCGTTGGTACCATGTGGGCAGTCCCACCACGGTTGCAATGTCCATGTAGGAGGTAAGGGCTTCTTGTTAGGTGGTGTAGTAGGTTTCCTGCTACTCAATATGGGCAATTGTGGTATAGTGATCAAAGAGCGGATCAAAAGGCAATGGAAAACTTACTAGATGGCCCCTTGCTCTTTGGAGTCAGAGTACGGTCCATTGGACCCCCGAGAATGTAGGGGTGACATAGCATTTCCGCCCTCTTTTGGCCCCAACCTTCCGGTGCTATTGAGGAAACCGGGACAATCTTTGAATCCACGTTGTCGCGTGGCCCCTTGAGTTGCATTTTACACAATTTTGCATCCGCAGGCAAGTCCGTCACCCCCCCTACGAACCATGGGAGCATGTCCCGCCTCATGTTTGGACTGACCAAAGCAACTGGGCCGCCACACAAGATGAGGCAGAGGATGAGGCGGAAGTGTGTGTGTTGTGTTGCCAACGGCGCTCCACCGTCGCAATTTGTGATGGGTGTAAGGAGCACTATTGTACTGAATGTATTGACACCCACACTTGTGGGACCAATGGCGTTGGTTAAGTACAATATAAATGACATTTGGAGTTGTTGAGTTCACGGCTATTGGTGTATTCTGCAACGTGCTTTGTAGGGAAGGTGTGCAGTGCAACGTGGTCTACTTGGGGGGCTTCTCCATGAGAGGGTAAATCCGGGGCTGAAGTCGGGATAGTTAATAGAAAAGTAGCGCGCCGGGCGCGCGCCGGGCAAACATTACCCCTTGGCCTATTTGATAAAAAAAACCAACTAGGATAAGGCACTCCAATGGCAATCCATCCTCAACGGAAGCCAAACTATGGAGGCAGGTGGTCTCATTACCCGCCCCGTGCAGCCTTCCCACGGGCTTGTTTTAGGTAGCCTCACTGACCCACGGCAAGGGGATCAAGAACTCCATGAAAGCAATTTTTGTTACCAAACAGCTCCTTGCCTAGCCCTCTCAAGGGGCGCGCAAAGTGTGCCTTACACCTGGAAGGACTACACCATGGCAAGCAAAATGGGGTGCTATGGGACTCACAAAGGGTCCTCTTTTCAACAGTGGAACGGCATCAACTCTTCATTTTTCCACTCCTGCTATTCACATATCGTAGCCGAAGACAAAGATCTAGGCCCCAAACCGATCGGAAGAAGGCACTCTAATAGCAAGCCATCCTTGACGGAGACCACACTATGGAGCACGGTGGTCTCATTACCCGCCCCGTACATCCTTCGCATCGGCTTGTTTTAGGGAGCCTCACTGACCTACGGCAAGAGGATCAAAAAGTCTATGAAACCAATTTTTGTCGCGAAACAGCTCCTTGCACGGCCCTCTCACGGGGGGCACAAAGTGTGCCTTGGAACTGGAAGGACTACACCCCATGGTAAGCGAAATGGGGTGCTATGGGACTCACAAAGGGTCCTCTTTTCAAGAATGGAACAGACAAACCCTTCATTTTGAGAATCGAATGGGCCATGCGGCATCAACTCTTCGTTTTTCCACTCCCGGTATTCACGTACCATATCCAAAGACAACGAAATAGGCCCCAAACCAATTGGGATAAGACACTCCAATGGCAAGCCATCCTTGACGGAGGAACAAATGGGCGTGACGATGAAAACCCTTCCGCCCCTATCAATGCTGTGCAGTTCCATCCGCGCTCACCTTGACCGATGTCATCAACGTCATCGGAGGAGACCCTGCAGCCCACGTCTCGTTCTTGCCCCACCAACCATCACACCCTCCCCTCCCACCTGGTTGGGAGCAACACCAAACCCCTGATGCACGTGTGCTCTATGTGAACCACACCAAACGGGAAACCCAACGGGAGGAACCTCCCCCAGCGTACTCCTCCGTGCGCGCTTCCACCCCCCCCCCCCAGGGGAAAACTGGTTCGGTAAAAGGCTCCACCAGAACCTGTGCCCACTCAGCCCACACTCACCCATTGTTTCAAGCCCCCAAGCACCACCACCGCCGGTAGTGCTGAAGATGAGCTGCCAGCAAAGCGCCCACAGCAGGAGCTCCCCGGCACCGTTTTGTTGGACTGCCAGAAGGGACTCTGATGGTTGGTCACAAACTGATACAGATGACTTGGTTGACTCCAATGATAGTAGTGGTGGTGATGGCTCTGACAGTGACAATTATGGTGCGTGTGACGTGGTTTGAGCCAAGTCAGGGCGTGGGATGTGGGGTTTGTGCCATGTATTTGGGAACACCCTGTACCTAACCCGTGATTTGATGGAGGACAATGCTGTCCCATCAAATCTGTCTGTCCCCAAGGTAAGCGACTCGGATCGAGCTGCCACTTCTGCCCGTGCCAAGAAGAGCCCCAAGCCCGGGGAGCACGCTCAGCTTTTCCGCATGAAGCGGGACCGCAAGAAGGGCTTCTACTCTGAAAAGTGTTAAGTGGAAGGCTCCACCACAGTGTGCTTTGAATAAGTTGGGTATGTCTTGCCTAGGGGTGTGTTATCGCCGGTTCACAACATGTCGTGTGCACCAAACACTGTGTCCAATGAACAGTACCCCTTTGGACCGTATTTTATTGGGACATGATTGATCGTTGGGCACGGAGGGCGGGGGGGGGGTGATCACTGGGTAGCGCTTGACAATTTTTACTGGGGCCCTTTGTACAAATTGGCAAGGGGTAGTGGGGCACATGGCGGTGCTTGTCATGCCAAGCGCTAACCCCTCCCACACTTTGAGCCAGCTAGGTAGCAAGTTCCATGCAACGTTTTCTTGGTTTCTTCAATTGTTCCAAGGTATTTTGGTTTAAACAGACTCTGGATGTCAACGCCAAAAGATAAAGAAGTCACCTCTGAGACCCCTGGAGGCGAGAAGGATGGTCGCAAAATGTCACAGCGTGTTGTGACCCAGATGTCACGCAGTATTTCACTTACTGAGGACAAGTATGAGAAAATCGAGTCTGAGAAAATGGATTCTGCAGCGCAAGAAAAATTTGCAGGCATTAACCCTCAGAATGCACCTACCTTTACAAGGAAACTGTTTAAAGAAGGCGATGAAGAGGGCCCGATTGATGTGCAAGACATTGTCCGTGTGGCACAAAAGTATTATGACAAGAAAGAGAGGCAAGACTAGCTGTACAAGGGACTCATTTCGCTGGTGGTTCTTATCGTCGTCCAGTTTTTGTTGATTGCCGGATTGGTATATGGTGTTGTGGTGTTCAGCAAAGATGTGAAGCTCATGGGTGGGGAACTGGTGGGATCTACTTCAAATGAAGTGGTGCAGGTGGCTTCAGCATATGCCAGTAGCCACAACCTGAGCTCTGGCTGGGATGATAGCTTCTTTGATGAACTACGTTTCATCAAGGCCCACAGTGCCTCAGGCTCAGTCCTCCATATCAATATTGACGGATACATCCGTATTCCTGAGAAGGGTGTGTGCGGCTCCACAGTATTGCTCATTACCCAAATTGGGGAGATTGAGTTGGAAGAGGGGGATGGATGCTGACGTATGACAGCGCCCCCGGCACGGACGTGTTCGAACGGACCGGGTTCACCTCTGTCGAAACAAACTCGGGGCGACGACGGCTGCAAGGGATCGAGGAGGTGATTCTCTACCTGAACATCTTGAAGGACTGGGATTTCGAATGTCAACCTGAACAAGGTTGGCTGCCTTCTGAACTGATCCATGCCCTGAGCATCACAGTGCCGTGAGTGTTGTGTGCACATCTGCCGCGTGGTCCCCCGTTGCAATCGTACACAGTGCGCACAATTTTTCATTGTGCGTTCAACACATCCCCACAAGCCCCCGGGGTGGGGGCAGCCTCGCTCCTTGTATGCCTGTATGCCCCCCCCCCCCCCTCCATCCCCCCGCCCAGGGGGTTTTGGAGGATTGCAGTGCCAGGTCGGCCGGCAAGGGTTGCCAGAGGCAACTCTCCGTTGCCGAAGGCACAGAAAGTTTATTTGACCTCAAGATGCTGAAAATTTCATGGAGAATTCATATATGTAATGAAAACAAGAAAAGAAAACTGGACATTCCCTCCTTGTTCAGCTCTGGGACCCCTCCTCCAACAAAACTTTTTAACTCACTTGTGTGTAGTCAAAAAGATCTGATCATTTTGATACCCATATATTGAGTGGGATCTAACCTCCCCCACCCCCCCCCCCTGTGTCCGGCCCGCCCGCCCCCTGGCCAAATCCCCTGCAGCCCCCCTACCCCCCCCCAGTTTTGGACAGGTAGTTGGAGGGTGGTTTGCAGCGGGACCGTCTCTGCCTGCACCCCCCCCCCCCCAGGGCCCATACGCAGGGGTTTGCTTGAATTTCCACTCCGTCGTCCTTTAAGCACAGCCACCGCGAATGGCGAACACTTCTGGGGTATTGGCATCGAAGACGGCGGCACCACACGCTGCATACAGCACCTCTTGTGCGGATGCTGCAGCGATGGCCAGCCATTTGGGGACTGCGATGCACCGCAGCTGCCAGGCGCACTTGACGAAGGACACCTCGCGCTCCCAGCACCGCCAAGTCCGCCAGACGCCCTGCAGGGCGGGTACAAACAGTTTGACATGCGGGGCATGGCCTCACCGGTTGTTGAGATTTGGGCTTGAATACCCCCACCCCCACCCCACCCTTGTCCTTGGGGGGGGGTCACTTGGCCCATGAGCAATAGGAACTCACTCTCTGAAATCGCAGGACGCGAAGGTGCCGAAGAAAACTTTTATACTTCGGTTGTACTAGAACTCAGGTTGCTGTTGTGTGGTGTCCATCCCTGGGGGAGTGGAGGGGTGGGGCCAGAGGCCTCTATCAGGGGAGGGGAAACTATGCATGTGCATAATTGTGCATAATGCACAATTTGGCTGATTTGCATGATCGTGCACAATCGTGCGTAATGTTCTGCTTCACTCTTGTCCAATGCAGTTTGTTGTTGTGTTTATCATAGACAATTTTGTCCACCAAAATGCACTTGCACATGTTTCCACTGCCGAAGATGCTTTGCAAGACGATGAAATTCTTCCATCTTCTAAAAATGAGGAACCTGGTGTCCCTCCTGCTGCCAAACAAGGTTAGCAGTCCCAGGATCCCTCTTGTTTGCAACCCCTTTGTGTCTTCTTCGAAATGCATTATGCATAATTGTGCATAATTGTGCATAATTGTGCACAAATGTGCATTGCATCATCCAAGGCCCCTGCGTGCATACTATTCCCCCCCTGCCTCTACCCCCCCCCCTCTTTTAATGTGAAAACCCGCCCAACCCAGGTCGCCCCGGCACAGAAAATGGAGGTAATGCGGAGCAGAATCACTCCAGCTCACCTGACCTCTGCCATGCGATGAAGGGTTGTGGTCACCACGCGGCTCAGTCCGAAGCATTGAGCAGAACGACTGACCCAAGCTCGTCTCCTTTCTGCTGGAGAGACGGCAAGGGCACAGTGGAGGCGTCACACCAACGAGATGGTGGACCGCAGCCCACAAGCACACAGAAGTGATAGAAAGGGTTCACGTGAGTAGCAAGGGGACACATGGGCAGTGGCAATGCAAATGAGAGCGGAGACGATAGTGTACGAGGCCTCCCACGGGATGCCCGTCCTTGGTATATGAAGACCGTGGCTTTTCAGGCGTCCCCAGGTGATTAGTCTACTGCTGTGCAGTAGAATGTGGAAGCTGCAAAGCGTACGTCACAACGGCTCATCACTGTGGTCCACGGCTTTGAGTTCGATCTTGAACGGACAGGTCTTGAACCATCAGCGTCAAATAACCAGAACGCTCTTAACAACACTGGGGGCGCTTACCTGTACGGCCGGATCCCCCCCGGTGCTCTGGACCCCTGGACCCCCCCCCCCCCCCAAGAGGGCGAGGCACAGAGAAAGAGAGTGGGCGAGACACAGTGAGAGAGAGAAGCCCACAAAGCAAAAGCCAAAGAGAGAGATAGAGACCCGCAGAGCGAGGGTTAGAGACTAACCGGCACTGTGGGAGGGTGGTGGGTGTGACCTGACCCAGATGTACAGATGGCCAAGGCCAAAGCACAATCAAAAGCCACCTGATGTGGTAAAAAACTGGTCTGTGCTGCAGTGCAGCAAGGCAAAACACTGAACTGAGTGGTGATGACCATGCGCCTGTGACACGGGGGCGTATGCGAACCCAGTATCCGTTGCCTCAACCCCCCCCCCCTTCCAGGACAAACCCCCACATGCTATACCCCCGAAGCAGACAATGTCCGACCGCTCTGTCCTTTTGTGCTCAGTTTTCACTCCCGAGTTCCCTGGCTTGCCAACGTCCTACTTCATGAAGTACAATATTCACTACCCATGCAACGTGTCCAGCCCCCCAGGAGAGGAAGAATCTTGCTTCCTGCCCACCTTTGCGCCCCGTCCTGGCTACATCATTCGTGAAGGGCCCGTTTTGAGCCCATTTTGACCCACTATAGCCCATCTAGCCACGTGAATCTAGGTGCACCCTAACCCAGGGGCTTTTTTAGAGCGTAGGATTTTTTTTGTGGTCAAAAACGGCCGTTCCCTCCAACTGCCGTCAGCTACCTCCAAACCACTGTCGGTTACCTCCAACCGCCATCGGTTACCCTGAAACCGCCAGTGGTTACCCTCCTTCCGCCGCTGGGTTACCCTCCAACCACCGCTATGCCCTCCAACTGCTGGCAGTTACCCTCTAACTGCCGCTGTGTACCCTCCAACCGTTGTCAGTTACCCTGCAAGCTTTGAAAATGGGCCGTTTTGAGACCATGAATGGGTCAACAATGGGTTTATTTTTCCGAAAATGATCTTGGACCATTTGGGGTGCACAGACAAGTGAAATGAGCCCATTTTAAGCCCATTTGGAGCTATCTCCTCTAGAGTGCAAGAAAACCTTGGAAATGACCTGTTTTTGGGCCGAAAAAGGGTCAAAAATGGGTCAAAAACGCGTTTTACCAGAAAAGATCCTAGACCGTTTCTCAATCGGGTGATGTGGGCCCGTTTTGAGCCCATTTTGACCCACTATAGCCCATCTAGCCACGTGAATCTAGGTGCACCCTAACCCAGGGGCTTTTTTAGAGCGTAGGATTTTTGTTGTGGTCAAAAACGGCCGTTCCCTCCAACTGCCGTCAGCTACCTCCAAACCACTGTCGGTTACCTCCAACCGCCATCGGTTACCCTGAAACCGCCAGTGGTTACCCTCCTTCCGCCGCTGGGTTACCCTCCAACCACCGCTATGCCCTCCAACTGCTGGCAGTTACCCTCTAACTGCCGCTGTGTACCCTCCAACCGTTGTCAGTTACCCTGCAAGCTTTGAAAATGGGCCGTTTTGAGACCATAAATGGGTCAACAATGGGTTTATTTTTCCGAAAATGATCTTGGACCATTTGGGGTGCACAGACAAGTGAAATGAGCCCATTTTAAGCAGGCAAAAGTGTGTGTGTTGTGTTGCCAGAACGCTCCACCGTCGCGGTTTGTGATGAGTGTAAGGAGCACTATTGTACTGAATGTATTGACACCCACACTTGTGGGACCAATGTTATGATGCAGCTCTACTGTTCGCGATACCTCAATAACGCCTATCGCTTCTACTGGAGATCGATGCGGTTGTGCTATCCTAACCCCCCATTCTCCCAACTTGCTAAGCTGTTGACCAAGATCGCCCTTAAAGGAGCGAGAGTGGTCTCGTGTACCCCAGTTTGCAACTTTCTTGAGCCGGGGCAGTTTGGGTCACCTAATTCTAAGGGCGTTTCCAAGGGGTGTGCTTGGGGGCTCTTCGGGGGGAACATAGTCTAAAAGTAGCGCGCCGGGCGCGCGCCGGGCAAACATTCCCCCAAAGGGTCAAAAATGGATCAAAAACGCGTTTTACCAGAAAAGATCCTAGACCGTTTCTCAATCGGGTGATCTGGGCCCGTTTTGAGCCCATTTTGACCCACTATAGCCCATCTAGCCACATGAATGCACCAGTGTATGCATTTCTGGTGCACCCTAGCGCCGTGCTCCGGAACCGCCTGAAGTGCGGAAGAGGGGTGTAGATTAGAGGATATATACATGTGCTACCAGGTGGGCTTTGGCAGGGAAGTAGGGACCCCACTCCCTATTTTGGGGTCGGGAAACACAAAAAAACATGTTTTAGAAGTAAATCGGATGGTTATTAGTAGATATTTGCCCCTGCAAAGGCCTTGCGATGGCGAAAAATAGGGTATGACATCACTACTACTCGGAACCTAACCAGAGTACTAAAAATGAACACCAAATCCTAAAAGTAGCCCACACCACCCCTATACACAGCTCATGAAATAGTAATTTGGAATTTTGAACGTACTCTTGTCCAATTTTGATGTCCTTCAAACGAATATCTGGGGTGGAAAGGGCTAGTATTAGGGGTTTGGACCACAATTTTACCTATTTTTAGTACTCTGGTTGGGATCCTAGTAGTAGTGATGTCATCCCCTATTTTTCGCCATCGCACAGCCTTTACAGGGGCAAATACCCACTATTATCCATCCGATTTACCTCTTAAACATGTTTTCTTGTGTTTCCGAACCCCCAGAATAGGGAGGGGGGTCCCTATTTCCCTCCCAAATCGCACCGGGTAGAAAACACAGGGGTGTGATACTCTGCCCTATGTCTGCCATTTGTGTATACACACACTTAAATGATTACACACATGGCCAAGCATGCACAAACACACATGTTGTTGTTGATCCACACGGCTAAGTATGCATGGACATATGTTTTGTTGTAGATTCAAGATTTCTTGACATTGTACCTGAAAGCAGGCCCACCCCTACCCTGCAGGGCGCCATAAGCACCCCCTACTATTATGCTTGGACCATTCTCTGGGTTCTCCCCTCTCCGCGCTTGGGATGCATTGTACAGCATGATGGCCCCACCATTTGTGTGCTGCCTTTGCCTCTGATGGACCTTCGTGCCTCCCCTGCATTTTGAGAGATTTAGATGCACAGTTATTGGTAACAGCCCTGCAGCGGAGGTATGGGCTGTTCTGGAGGGGGGCTGAAGACAAACTTGGCTGTGATGTGACCACTGTAACTGGGCACACATACATAAGATCGCTGGAATTGATTGTGATTGTGATGGTATGGTCAATTGCAGGTGAATTGGTAAACGAGTAGCAAAGGCAACAAAGTCAGGGTCATTTTGCTGCGCTAGGTACAGTCACCTTATGCACCTTGTCATGTGGACTCAGTGTGGGTCAATGATTCGAGCCTGATCCATCACCCATGATTCAGTGTCAACCCTCCCACTGTCTCAGATTGATACGAAGAGTGGACGGAACTTTTATTGCGAATACACGGATTTCTTGGCACAGATGTGCAAGGCAGCTGATAAGGCCAATCCCGAGTATTGTGGCCCTTTACCCCCAGACCAGGTTGAGCAAGTCATGAATCCAACGCCTGCCAGCATCAATGCCACTTACATTGGCACAAGCATAGTTGAGAATGTTGAAATGCATGAGTTTGAGTTCATGGAGTTGATGGAGGTCCCCGAGACGCATGGCAATTACTCAATGGATGACCCAGACCCCTCTATGGTCACAATCCACAAGGTACGGTTATGTTCAGACGCATGTTCATACGCAGAGTACATCCCCGCCCCCCTCTCCCTTTCCCTGCTCCAGAGCATTCCTGCAGACCACTAACCTCCGCAGCGTGATGTGACATGGGAGGTTACCCTTTTCAGGAGCAGTGGAGTGGGGGACGCATCTTTTGTTTGAGAAGGCCATGATCTTGTCAGATTGGCCACACAGCACTGTTTTGCCCAGTGGAGGAGGATGGCCTGTGTGTCCCTACCAACTGAGACGGGTGTGACATGCTTTGTGCCAGTATGTCTGCCAGGGGGAAGGGGAGGGGCAGGGTTAGGGCATATCCCAAACATTTCATTCTATTGCATCTCTGATGGTCCGGCTTTAATTTAGGGGTTGGACCCATGTTGGGCACATTAGGGGTTGGACCCATGTTGGACACATTGCTGATCATCAAAGACACCGGAGGGGAATTTTTCCATATTGCATGATTTTGATGCCATATTTCAGCCATGGTCAACTGGGTTTTGAGATGGTTGTGTCGGTGTTACCCATTTGTTTCACATTGAGGGTCCCAATCATTGGGCAACATTTTGGAAGCGAAAGGAAAACACCCCGGCCCAAAACGAATGCGGGACAATTTGGTGCCCCCCCCCATCCACCTCCAACCCTTTGCTTAAGGTGGGTCCCACCCTAACCCCCGGGGGGGGGGGGGGGTTGGCAGAAAACAGTGTGTGTACCCAAAATGGGCCTGTCTTTTTTGGCTCTCTTCGAAAAATTTCATTATTTCCCAGGGGAAAAAATTTTGGGAAATCACCTCGCAGAGGTTGTTAGATCAAAGCCAGGCAGGCGTATATAGGGGAAAACGCCACATACCCCCCCATTTTGGCCTTTTTGGGGCTATTCGCGTACCCTACCCCAAGGGGTTGAATTGTTAGTTTAACCCCTTGTAAAATCATTATTTTGCCCAATAAACGCATCCCCCAATGAGTTTTTGGTCCGGACCCCCCCAGACCCCCCCCACTTGAAACCCACTTTTTTCAGGTTTTGAGGGAGGGGGGGGGGGTGGGGGTGGGGGTGGGGGGGGGGGTCAAAAAATGACCCCCCCTTTTTTTGGGTCGAAAATCATGAATCTTTTGGTTTTTTTCGATTTTGAGCCGAAAAAGTTTTTCCGGGTCCCGACTCTATGGGGTTTGTATGGGGCGGAGTGGGACGAGCGCTTACGCAGTTTATGCACTTTTCAGCCATTTTTGCTATGTTCGTCGACCTCGGTGACCCCGTGGTACCTACTCTGAGGGGTGCAAGTGGGGATGTTGTGACAGTATATGCCTACTAGGATACGGAAGGACGTTTTTTGCAGTCTCTAGCCTTGCCTGTGGCCGTCCACGACCCGTGCCAAAGACGCGAAATGACTGTTTCCACCAATAATGACCTAGTGAATGGGGAGGTACTGATGCAGTTTTTCACCCTGGGCAGCTCAAAAATCGAAATTTTCGAAACTTGTTTTTTTGATATTGTGACCACCCAAAATGACATTTCAAACTATGCAAAGCATGTTTTAGGCCGTATTTCCGTGTTTTTCACCCTATTTGGGTGTTAGGTCCGGGGGGGGGGGGGGGGTCTCCCAAGGGACGGGTGCACAACCTGCTTATGCAGTTTTTCAACCCGGACAGCTCAAAAATCGAAGTTTTCGAAACTTGTTTTTTTGATATTGTGACCACCCAAAATGACATTTCAAGCTATGCAAAGCATGTTTTAGGCCGTATTTCCGTGTTTTTCACCCTATTTGGGTGTTAGGTCCGGGGGGGGGGGGGGGGGGGGTCTCCCAAGGGACGGGTGCACAACCTGCTTATGCAGTTTTTCAACCCGGACAGCTCAAAAATCGAAGTTTTCGAAACTTGTTTTTTTGATATTGTGACCACCTAAAATGACCATCCAAGCTATGGAAAGCATGTTTTAGGCCGTATTTACGTGTTTTTCACCCTTTTTGGGTGTTAGGTCGGGGGGGGGGGGGGTCTCCCAAGGGACGGGTGCACAACCTGCTTATGCAGTTTTTCACCCCGGACAGCTCAAAAATGGAAGTTTTTTAAACTTGTTTTTGTGATATTGTGATCACCTAAAATGACCATCCAAGGTATGTAAAGCATGTTTTAGGCCGTATTTACGTGTTTTTCACCTGATTTGGGTATTAGGTCCAAGGGGGGGGGGGGGTCTCCCAAGGGATTGGTGCACAACCTGCTTATGCAGTTTGTCACCCTGGGCAGCTCAAAAATCGAAGTTTTCGAAACTTGTTTTTTTGATACCGTGATCACCTAAAATGATCATCCAAGGTATGTAAAGCATGTTTTAGCCGGTATTTATGTAGTTTCCACCCTCTTTTGGGTGTGTGTTGCTCGCGGTAGATTCTCTGCGAGGTGCACTTGCCGAAGGCAATAGAAATTTTTATGGGTTTTGGGGGGGGGGGTCAGCTGGTCCCCAGGCAGCCCCAAAATCCCCCACCCCGGGGGGAGGGGCTGGCTAAGCAAAGGCTTGTCCACCACGTACCATAATCACCTCGCAGAGGTTGTTAGATCAAAGCCAGGCAGGCATATATATGGGGAAAACGCCACATACCCCCCCATTTGGGCCTATTCGCGTACCCTACCCCAAGGGGTTGAATTGTTAGTTTAACCCCTTGTAAAATCATTATTTTGTCCAATAAACGCATCCCCCAATGAGTTTTTGGTCCGGACCCCCCCAGACCCCCCCCACTTGAAACCCACTTTTTAGGGGGGTGGGGGGGGGGGTCAAAAATGTCGAAAAAAATGACCCCCCCTTTTTTTGGGTCGAAAATCATGAATCTTTTGGTTTTTTTCGATTTTGAGCCGAAAAAGTGTTTCCGGGTCCCGACTCTATGGGGTTTGTATGGGGCGGAGTGGGACGAGCGCTTACGCAGTTTATGCACTTTTCAGCCATTTTTGCTATGTTGGCGGTTTTGGCGACCTCGGTGACCCTGTGGTACCCACTCTGAGGGGTGTGAGTGGGGATGTTGTGACAGTATATGCCTACTAGGATACGAAAGGACGATTTTTGCAGTCTCTAGCCCTGCCGAGGGCCGGTCCATGCCGGTGCCAAAGACGCGAAATGACTGTTTCCACCAATAATGGCCTAGTGAATGGGCCGGTACACAACCTGCTTCTGCAGTTTTGCACCCTAGGCAGCTCAAAAATCGAAGTTTTCGCAACTTGGTTTTATGATATTGTGACCACATGATATGACCATCCAAGCTATGTAAAGCATGTTTTAGGCTGTATTTCCATGATTTTCACCCTATTTGGGTATTAGGTCAAGGGGGGGGGGGGGGGGGTCTCCCAAGGGATGGGTACACAACCTGCTTGTGCAGTTTTTCACCCTGGGCAGCTCAAAAATCGAAGTTTTCAAAACTGGTTTTTATGATATTGTGATCACCTAAAATGACCATCCAAGGTATGTGAAGCATGTTTTAGGCCGTATTTACGTGTATTTCACCCTATTTGGGTATTACATCCCGGGGGGGGGGGGGTTGTCTCTCAAGGGATTGGTACACAACCTGCTTATGCGGCTTTTCACCCTGGGTTGCTCAAAAATCGAAGTTTTTGAAACTTACTTTTTTGCTATTGTGATCACCCAAAATGACCATCCAAGGTATGTAAAGCATGTTTTAGGCCGTATTTACGTGTATTTCACCCTATTTGGGTATTAGGTCCGGGGGGGGGGGGGGGGGGTCTCCCAAGGGATTGGTCCACAACCTGCTTATGCAGTTTTTCACCCTGGACAGCTCATAAACGGAAGTTTCCGAAACTTGTTTTTTGGATATTGTGATCACCTAAAATGACCATCCAAGCCATGTAAAGCACGTTTTAGGCCGTATTTACGTGTTTTTCATCCTTGGGTATTGGGCGGGGGGGGGGGGGGGGGTCGAACGGGATTGGTACACAACCTGCTTGTGCAGTTTTTCACCGTGGGCAGCTCAAAAATCGAAGTTTTCGAAACTTGTTTTTATGATATTGTGACCACCTAAAATGACCATCCAAGCTATGTAAAGCATGTTTTAGGCCGTATTTACGTGTTTTTCTCCCTATTTGGGTATTTGGTCCCGGGAGGGGGGGGGGGGTCTCCGAAGGGATTGGTACACAACCTGCTTGTGCAGTTTTTCACTCCGGACAGCTCAAAAATGGAAGTTTTCGAAACTTGTTTTTTTGATACTGTGATCACCTAAAATGATCATCCAAGGTATGTAAAGCACGTTTTAGGCTGTATTTACGTGTTTTTCAACCAATTGGGGTATTTGGTCGGGGGGGCGGGGGGGGGGGGGGGCTCCCAAGGGATTGGTACACTACCTGCTTGTGCAGTTTTTCACCCTGGGCAGCTCAAAAATCGAAGTTTTTGGAAACTTCCTTTTTTGATATTGTGACCACCTAAAATGACCATCCAAGGTATGTAAAGCATGTTTTAGGCTGCATTTACGTGTTTTTCACCCTATTTGGGTATTAGGTCCGGGGGGGGGGGGGGGTCTCCCAAGGGATTGGTCCACAACCTGCTTATGCAGTTTTTCACCCTGGGCAGCTCAAAAATCGAAGTTTTTGAAACTTACTTTTTTGCTATTGTGATCACCCAAAATGACCATCCAAGGTATGTAAAGCATGTTTTAGGCCGTATTTACACGTTTTTCACCCTATTTGGGTATTAGGTCCGGGGGGGGGGGGGGGGTCTCGCCATCGGTTACTGTCCAATCGCCGTCGGTTGCCCTCCAACCGCCGTCGGCATCCACGGCTTTTTCACAACAGCGGAACAGAACAGCTTTTTTTTCCGTTAGGGACCGCCCTGCTCCATTGCGCAGGTGGAAATCCCAGCCCGGATCTTCTTCGATATTGAGTCGTTGAAACCACGTATGATTACGTACCCGAGCACGGGGCTGCTGGCCACGGTGATTGAGTACATCCCGGACGACATTTCCAAGGCTGACGACAGCCTCTTCGTGGTGCCCCTTTGCCATGAGTCCGATCCCGAGACCAACGAGGATGATGACGACAGCTGGCCCGACCTTGTGAACCCCAGCCCCTTCCCGGAGATGAGCACCAATGACAACAACAGCGACAATGACAGACCCGCCGCAACCACGCGTGACCTACGCACCGCAGGATTGGCAGTGAACAAGGCGGCCGGCCGGGCCAGGACCCTGGAGAAGAGACGACAAGCGCAACCCCAGCAATTGCAGAGCTCCAAAAAGCAGAACGTGGAACTACCCACGCACAACCAGCAGACAGCCACGCAGCAGGAGGCGCAAGCACAAGAAGCACACGACCAGCTGGTAACCCAGTCGAAGCCCGACCCCCGCGCTGCAATTCCTCAAAGCCGCGGCAGCGTGCCCCGGGTCATAGCCCCCGCTCGTTTCCAGCCGCAAAGCCAACTGGCCCGACAATGTTATGGGTTTGATGACAGCACTGGGACCTACAATCGCAGTCAGCCCAAGTCGTTCATACTGAAAGCGCCCCAAGACCGGAGCCTGCAGATCTACTCCAATGATGGTTGTGTGAACCTGGAGGACCATGATTTCACGGATGCCTCATGTGAGGGTGATTTGGTCCTTTATTCGGAGAAAGGCTTCAGTGGGGAGAGTATCACGTTTCCGATCACCAGGGCGGACCTGGCTGCTTCATCTCGGATAAGAACCGGGGACGCAAATGTGAATGACGGGAACCCAACCCGGTTCCTCGCGTACAACCTCAACAGTAAAGAATTCTGCCGGTGCCAGAGCACAGTCCTCATCTACAACCAGGCCAATTACCAAGGCAAGATGTGCTTTATCTCTGCCGACGCTGGCACCGGGGGCCTCGACTTGGATCGGCACAGCCCGGTCAACGCGGGCGGGACCTGCGATAATCTCTTCAAGAGTTACAAGATCAATGGGAACATGGATTGCTGCCAGTGGAAGGTATGCAAGGGGTATGGACGATCCGGTAAGGGCGGCCTGGGCGACTGTTCCTGGTTGGAGAAGTCCGGCGACAACAACGTGAAGGGCAGCAACAAGTTCAAGATTAGCCACATCCGGGCGTATCATACAACGGGCAGCACGTCGAACCTGAACCTCAACAAGTGGGCGAACAACCGCGTCAGGTCCATGCAGGTGCCCCCGGGCTGCGGAATGCACCTCTCGCGGGAGAATCGGGCGTGGTCCTCCAACACGGCGTATACCATCCACTCGGGGCAGTCGGGGTTTGACCTCGCAAACATTGGATCAGGGAGCCTGAGTCTCTTCCACAACGTGCAGTACCTTTCCGTCTTCCAGGAAAGGACGACGTGGAAAGCGAAAACACACTTGACAATCGGTGAGATTGCCTACAGCTGCAGAATTGTGTTCTACAAGCAGAAGGACTGCACGGGATCTTCACACGCTCGGTACTATGACTCAGACAAGACGATGAACTCCTACAAGCCGTTGAGCATGAAACTGCTGGAAAACGACAGGAGTTGGATTGACTTGGGCTTGATTTGCCGCGAGGCTGTGCCCCTGACTATCCCCTTCCCCATCAAAGGGTCTCTCAGTGGCTCGGTTAAAATTGGTTTTGATGATCTCTCCATGACAACTCCGTGCAAATTTGAATTGCACTTGATGTTTTGGTATTTTCTGCCATCGAACAATCCGGTGACTGACATTTTTGCTGTCGGCGCCCGTGGCAATTTACATGTCAGTCTGTACCGCGATTACTCTGGGGTGTACGAAGTTGGTGGCTGCATACGAAGCTTCGTAGGAATGGGGTTTCATCAGGTCAAACAGCTGCAAATCCTCCCTGAAAAACTCAGGAATATGCTGTGGGTCACCGTGTACCTGCACGAGGTCTGTTTGGGTGCTCTCAAGATGAGAGTCCATGATCAAAAGATGTGGGGTGGGTTTGTGTACATACGGTACTGGCCTTGGACGCAGGTTGTCGGCATTTACTATTATTTTGGATTCTACATCTTCCCTGAGAAAGTTGCGCCATGGGGCGAAACAGAGAAGAGCCACGTAGCGTGGGAGGTTGGGGCAGGGCAGAAGCTTTGGTTGGTTGTTGGTTCCATCCATCTCTGGAAAAAGGGGTTTGGACCTTTCTGGGAGCATGTTTGACCCATAGCACCAGCCGCAACACCGGGGATGGCTGAAGGAGTGAGTGCCCAGAATGCCGCTGCCGGAACTGCTCCATCCTGCCTTTCCCTTGCTTTCTGTCATTGCAGCAGTGTTCATTTGTTTTGGTGATTCTGACTCAGGCTGTAGGCGGACAATAGTCTGTGCTGATTGTGGCATACCATCGGGACAATCTCTGTAGCCTCAGTCTGCTCAGTCTGAAGAGCGTATGTGATGGTGAATTCCAGTCCTGCCGAACAACAGGAGTCGTCTGATTTCTGTTGCACTCCTGCCCGATTCCTGCATGCCACAGCTTTTGCAAGGACGGCTCATATGACAGACACACGCACCTAGCTTCTTTCACATGCAACGACTGCCCGCAGAGTAATTGATCAACACATGTAACATATGGGAACACTGCACGAGCGCCTTGCACATCAACGGCGAACTTCTGATTCTGATGCATGTATTCTTCGACACCTCCCGTGTACTCTGCTCATTGTGGAGCTTCGATTCGCCAAAGGAGAATGGTCTGACCCATTTTCATGTGTTTGTTCGTTCTGGCTGCAAATTCACCTGAGCCAGTGCCCGGGGAGGCATCATTTGTGCACTGTTGGGACCGGTTCGTCCCAGCTGTGTGAGGAGGCCTCTGAGTCCCAGCCTTCCGACCTCAGGAGGACACGTACCATTGATTTGAAATGTAACTGCACAGCAGGGTCTGGTTCAGCCGCAGGTGCGGGCTTTCCGGAGTGCTGAACATGCTTCTTGCCATGCTTCATGCTCCCTGTGATTTCCCCCGCCATGTGACAGACACCCACCGATGCTTGTCATACATTCAATTAATGTGTACATGGGAGGTGCTCAACACACATAACATACTGCACTGCAACAGGAGTCGTCTGATTTCTGTTGCACTCCTGCCCGTTCCTGCATGCCACAGCTTTTGCAA
The DNA here is from genome assembly GCA_964036045.1 of Eutreptiella sp. 'Long Island Sound 2002'. Lineage (NCBI taxonomy): Eukaryota > Euglenozoa > Euglenophyceae > Eutreptiales > Eutreptiaceae > Eutreptiella > Eutreptiella sp. 'Long Island Sound 2002'. The sequence continues at coordinate 126,409,664 of OZ038383.1, read as the reverse complement.
GGACGGCTCATATGACAGACACACGCACCTAGCTTCTTTCACATGCAACGACTGCCCGCAGAGTAATTGATCAACACATGTAACATATGGGAACACTGCACAAGCGCCTTGCACATCAACGGCGAACTTCTGATTCTGATGCATGTATTCTTCGACACCTCCCGTGTACTCTGCTCATTGTGGAGCTTCGATTCGCCAAAGGAGAATGGTCTGACCCATTTTCATGTGTTTGTTCGTTCTGGCTGCAAATTCACCTGAGCCAGTGCCCGGGGAGGCATCATTTGTGCACTGTTGGGACTGGTTCGTCCCAGCTGTGTGAGGAGGCCTCTGAGTCCCAGCCTTCCGACCTCCGGAGGATACGTGCCGCCCATGATTTTCATATTGTTGCATTACTTGCTTTCACTTGTCCCCGTGACAAGCTCTGCACACCAATGTTTCTGATGCTGTGTTATTTCGGCTTCTGCTGCAATTTCTGTGCCCCACAGTGTGCATGTACGGCGGTACCCCCCCCCCTCCTCCTTGTATAAGCTAGGGGCCGTACTAATTTGGGACCCAATTTTTATTCGGTACCAAACGTAGTGCAGCCACATAAGACATGGGTTTGGTGACGGATTTGCGAGTAACATGGAGTCATGGACACATTTATTGTGAGTGTTTGCCCACTTGAGCCCAGATAGCTCTGAGTTTGGGGATGTTTGTGCATTATATGCCCCCTTCTTGCACGAGCTTGCCATGCAATCCTCTCTTTTTGAACCTGGGTGCCCGGTGCTGGTAGTTGCATGTGTCGCGTGCAAGGTACGCCCGTGTCCAGGCTACAGTAGGCGTAGGGACCGTATTAATCTGGCACTTTGGCATAGGTTATACAAAGGGGGGGGGGGCGGGGTACTGCAATCCCCCGGGGGGTGGTGGGGGACTGTCACTTTGGTGACCATCCCCCATGGGTTGGCGGGGGACCGTCTCCCCTGGGGTTGGGAAGGACAAGGGGGGCGAGGGTTTTTGCGTTCTGCTCAACTGCGAGGTTCACCGAAGGACAGCCGCAAATATTTACAGCGCCACTGAGCTGGCTGGAAAAGGAATAACGCATGTCATGACAGGTGCCCTTGAAAAAACCAAGGTGCAGTACACTGCCCTGAAGGCACCATGGGCTTGGAGGTTTTCAGGAGGCCACCAGTAGGCTGGTTGCACATACATGAAAATGTTTAACTGTTCCTGCTAGCAGACAAATGAGGAATGAAGAGGCGCTCATTGAAATTCGTTTTCCGGAAAAGGCAACAAAGGTCATGAAAAGTCCAGACAACATACTGTCCTAACTCAACCCAGGCAAGCAGGCAAGGCCAGTCAAAAGAGTAATTGTAAGTGGGTCAGCTGTCCAACGGAGTGCCATTTGGGCGTTGGATGTCTGGAAACTTCCTCAACGTGGCTTCCCAAGCTCTGAGTGCTTTGACCTTATCTTCGGAGTTTTCTTCTTTTTGAAGTTGTATCCTGTGGTTTTGTTCTCTAATGGGGCTCCAATCTTCAAAATTCGGTAGATTTGTTGGAGGACGCTTTGGATTGAAGAGTAGCCTTAAGGGGAATGCCATGCACGCAGTGCGCACGCAGTGCGAAGTTTTGAATGTCGGCCAATACTCAGACCCTACTTTTGGCCCCTTTTGACAAGTTTTTGGTTCCGTACTGGGTTTTTTTTAGCTTCCTATGCTGGCACATTTGAATTGTCACCCTTTGTTGCCCAATGTCAACCATTTTTACCCATTTTGCACCCCCCATATTGAACTCTCCTCGCTATGGGGACCCCGAGAAGGCAGGGGTGATGTAGCCATGCATAGCCCGCGGACCTTGAGGAGTTGGTGGTACGGCCTTCATCCCCACCACATCACTGATCTCCCTCGGCATCGAAAAGTGTGTCGCGTCCACGCTCAGAATCACCACCGCCCTCCCCTTCACCCTATTCACGGTCCCCATCACCCAAGAGACCACGGACAACGACAAGGCTGAGTGCAACCAGTCAGGTGACAGGTATTCTTGGGTGAGTATTAGGGCCTCTGCCTGCACAGTATGCACGCAGTGCAACAATTTGGCCTAGGAACAGGCGTTGAGTCGTTTGAGTGAGACCGGTTGGACTTTTTGGGGTCATCGGGGCACCAGAAAAGGTGTTGGTTTTTGACAGACTCGGTTGCCGTTTCCGATGGAGGTTGGAGGTTCTGGAGTCAGTGTCGTTGGAATCTCCATCAATGCTGCTGGCAGCTGATGAACTCGTTGATTTGTCGTTGATTTCACAGATGACGTGAGAGGGTCAATGTGGGGACTGTTTTGATCCTCTGTGGTTGTAGGTGAGAATTCCCATTCCCTCTTGGTGGCCAGTCATCCAATTTTCGCCCAATTTTTGTCGGTTTGGGGGGGCGCCTTAAGCGCAGTGCAACTATTTGAGCGTTTGGCCGTAGTAGAAACCCATACTTTGTGGTACTTTGGGCAGCATTGTTCTTTGATAGTAGGTTTTGATGCATTGGGGATGTGGCATTTTTGGATGTTCACCCTATTTCACCCATTTCTACTTTTTTGCACACATTTTTTTCCCATTTCCACCACATCTACTCTTTTTCTCGGTTGATTGGTATGGTGATGCACTTTTAGGGTGCCTGCTACGGGACATCATACTTCCCTCCTCATTTCTGGGGCCCACTTGCTCCATAGATCTCGGTATTGGGGATAGGGTGTTCTACACCCGTGCAAGCTCCTGCCACGGTGGTTGGGACGGCTGAAGACAGACTCCTCCATTTGGAATACTACCAAGATGGGTTGAGAGTGTTGAATCGGCAATGCAAGATGGAGTCCATCTCCTTTGCCATCCCAAGTTCAGACTCGCCACCTGACTACCTTCCATCTCCGCCGCCCAACACACAGTCAAGTTCCCCCCCAAAGGCCCTTGGTCCTTCACCACTGCCACAAGAACCGGGAAGGTCCCCCTCAAGGTCCCCCCCAGTCCAGTTTGAGTCGCCTAATTCTAAGGGTGTTTCCAAGGGGCGTGCCTCGTGGCTCTTCGGGGGGAACATAGTCTAAAAGTAGCGCGCAGTGCGCGCGCAGTGCAAGGATTCCCCCTGGCAATCATCAAATTTCTTGCTATTGTTGTTTTTCTTTACTAAAGGGTTCTAATTGGGGGCATTTGGTCGGTTGTGCAATCATCCAATTTCCTCCTATTTTTTTGTTGATTACCACCACTTTCCAATTTGGGGCATTTTGTCGTTTGGGGAATGATCCAGGTTTCCCCCCTTCTTTTGTTGCTTACTAGAGCTTTCTAATTGGGCGCATTTTGCCGGTTGCGCAATCATCCAATTTCCCCCGTTTTTTTGTTGAATACTAGAACCTTTTAATTGGGGGCATTTTGTCGGTTTGGGAATCATCCAGCTTTCCCCTATTTTCTGTGTTGGTTACTAGAACTTTCTAATTGGGGGCATTTTGCCATTTGGGCGATCATCATTTTTCCCTCTTTTTTGTTGGTTACTAGAACCTTCTAATTGGGGGCATTTGTCGGTTGGGCAATCATGCAATTTTTCCTTGCGTTTTATTACTAGAACCTTCTGAATGGGGGGATTTTGTCGGTTGGGCAATCATCCAATTTCCCCCCATTTTTTGTTGATTACCAGAACCTTCTAATTGGGGGGCATTTTTTCGGTTGGGCAATCATCCAATTTTTCACCATTCCCTGTTGCTTACTAGAACCTTCTAATTGGGGGCATTTTGTCAGGTGGAAAGTCGTCCAATTTTTCCTCATTCTTCGAGGATTACCAGAACCTTCTAACTTCGGGAATTTTGTCGGTTGGGCTATCATCCAATGTTTCCCTCTTCTCTGATGATTACTAGAACTTTCTAAGTGGGGGCATTTTGTAGTAAGACCCTTGATAATAACCTTGAATCTTATCCGTCACATGTCACATATTCCTTTCATCTGGCACAAGCATTGTCGAAGTCCAAAATCTCGAAATCACGAACTAAGTGATTTGAAAGTTACATTACCAATAATGAATAAACATGTAATATTTCAAATAAAACACAGAAGAAACTGCAGTTGGTGTAGCGCAGTGAAGGTAACGGAAGTTCTGCCCCCAGGGCCCTAGCTCAACCCCTCCCCACTCATGATCCTGCTCCCCCCACCCCCTCCTGCTCCCTCTCCGGTCTTCTGTTATTTCTGTGCGAGTGGGGGGGGCCTCAGGCGATCAATGAGTTCCATGGTCAATGAAAGGGCTTGGGTTTGGACGCGTCTCATGGACGCCAGCCCCGCAGTAAAGTCAAACGCCTGGTCCCACTTGTTGCAAACGCCATGGATGGCACGCATGGTTCCCCTCCAGCACAGGACGGAAGTTCTCATGGCGGGCGTGGCCGGATGGGGCCCCGAGGGGGCGGCTTGGGTACCGGCACACATGCCGAGGGCTTATCATGAGGCCCTGGGGAAATCTTTCCAATCCGCCGACCCCCAAAAGTATCTCGGCGCGTTGCTGTATGGGCTCACCCTCGTGTGGGGAACGGAAGTTACGTCGTTCCACTTGGCACCGAAGGCGGTGAGCTTCGCCATATGCGACGTGGTGACGAGAGAGCCGTCGAGAGCGGTCAACAGAAAGTATACGGGCACGCAACCAGGCATGAGGTCAACTCCCAAAAAGCAGCAGCCAGAAGAGAAATATCACGACATGGTCGTCAACGAGGAGGCGATGGGCGGCAACACACAGGTCCGTGGTGCGGCAGGGGACGGGGCGGAAGAGGATGGAGAAAACAGGCAGGAGCTCACGCATAAAGAGCCCGGTGACAAGAACGACCGATGGTTACGCAAGAGGCCCGGCGCCCCGCGATGGACACAGAAAATATGCAGACTGCCGGAGAGACTCATGGAAGCGAATGAGACCGGGGAAGAGACGGACGTGGGGGCAGTCGTAAACGACCTCTGGAGAATACTGCTGGACTACGATAAATCCGGGAAGGATGCTCTCAAGGCAAAAAATCAAGGAGCACAAAAAGCGGCAAAAGCATAAGGAGAAGAAACATAGAAAGAAGGAGCGCCGCAGGGAGAAGAAGGGTTGGAAAGCGTCCAAACACAACAAGGGTGGTCGTGGGTCGACAGATTCGACGTCCTCATCATCAGATAGCAGCAATAGCGACAGCGACTCTGGTTCGTCGTCCTCCGGGAGTTCAGACTCATGCAGAAGGTCGTCAACGAAGCAAAAGCAAAGGGGGGGGGTCAAAGAAGCGCCAACCAACTGGAATTTAAGTGGATCGACGGCAAGCGTCACTTCAAGAGCAAAAAATCAGGCGACTGGGTATGCTGCGAAGGACCACCCAAAAGTGCCTGCCCAGACTGTGGTGGGCATCACTGGTGGTTCGACAGGGAGAAGTTTGGATGCAAGGGACGACCGAAGTGACTTCGCCGAGTGCAAGAAGAAGCCCTGGACCGAACCTGGTCACGGCGGGAAAGGCCACCAGCGCTAGAGTGGCTGTGGGCGCGCGCCGGTGACGAGTTCCAGGAGGAGATCCTCTGGGTGGCTACATGCGGCAAATCAAAAGAGTGGCGCGGGCGTAACGCATGTGGCCGGGCGACCGGCCGAGAGCAGTCTTGGAATCCAGCTTGCGCGATCGCGCAAGCTGACCAGTTTGAGAGTTCAGCAAAGGCCGTCCTGTCGGCGGCACACTTGGTGGAAAAAATGGGCTGGATGCCCACAATTGTTCGGCCGTCGGATTGGAATTTGGTCGTGGCAATCAAACTACAGAGATTGAAAGAGGACAGGGCCGCCGCGAAGGAATGGGCGCAGATCGACAACCTCATCAGACTTTGTGAGGCAGCAAGGAGCTCGTCAAACGGGGAGGCTGTCGCCCTGGCATGCCTGTCCGTGGGTCACTGCGTGCGACGCTCGGAGGCAGGGGGCCTAGTGGGACAAGCGGGAGAGGGCATACAATTTTTCGGGGCAAAGTCCTAAAGGGGGGGGCAGCAGCAAGAGCTGGGGCCCTGGGGGCGCGAATGGCTGCAGTTTCTTGCCAAGCTCAGGGCCCTCAAAGGATTCCACCCTGACAGAGGGGCGTGGCACGGGTCGGGTGAGGCACCGGGCAAGACGCTGGTCCACCTACTCGAGCACCGAGGGGGGGGGGGCATCCGGTGGCATGCTTTTAGGAGACTGGGGGCCGCGCAACTCAGGCACATGGGCGCCCCGATGCAGACCATCATGCTCTGGGGCCGCTGGAAGACCCCAAAGGTCGCACGTATGTACACAGAAGACCCCCCCCCCCGATGGACGTTCATCCGAACGGGTCAAATCTCCTGGCCTGTATGGGGGGGTTGGACGGCAAAGTGCCCGGCCATAAGGTCAAAAAGGGCAGCACCCTCGCCTTCTGGCCCTCGTGGATCAGAACCGAGATCACGTATGCACAAGGTGAAGGTTCACGACATCCTGGGGGTCGGGATGCGGCAGCCCAGGGTGGCGACGGAAAGAGGGGCAGAATCGCATCCCCCGCACCCCGCAGGGGGGGGGGGGGTTCAAGTCCGACCTACGCCTTTTCTTGTCTCCCCTTTGGTTGGCATTTGTCCCCGCTTATTTGCCAATATGTTCTCGCCTTCGTGACCGGTTCAGTGGATACCAGTGGAGTGATCGTCCTCCACTATGTAGACGACTTCCCGGTGGTTTGGCATGGATGGTCCAGGGTGGGTTCGGTTGCTCAAAACCTGCGTAAAGCGCTAAGACAAGCGGGAGCGATTATCAATACTAAGAGTGTATTGGACCCAGTGCTTGAGATACAGTGGTTAGGAAAATGGCTGGTGCTGTCTGGGGACGGGGCAGGGGTGTTTTCCAAGGGTCGGGGGGGGGGGGGGGGCTGCCCTGCTAGGCCTTTGGATTTGTGCAGCCATCGTGCCCCTTACCAGCAAGCATGCGCGCTGTATTCTGGGGCGGTTTATTTGGAGTATGCGGCCCACTGTGGGTTACGCCCCTTTTCTCAGTGGATGGTGGGCTCACTATTATTGGGGTGCCAACTGGCTCCAAAATTGCCCCGGCTCCCTTCCGGTGTGGCATTTGGTTGGGGATAACTCCTCGGCCTTGGAGCAGGTGGCCTCCCTCCGTGTAGGCGCAGGCTTAAGGCGCCAGATTAGGCACCTTTGGCGGTTGGTTTACTTATTACAACGCCTTGTGAGCACACTGTACCTAGAATTCGTTCCGGGGGATTGAAGCCCAGCAACTGTCTGTCGAGGGTGGCACTGCGTAGTGCATATGCAAGGGGTAGACCAAGCCGGTAGTGAACAGAGACAGCTCCCCAGGTAAAGCTGGAACACATGCCAAATGTGGAGCCCTTGTTTGTACTATATGCCCTACTTCTTGAACCAGGCTGTTGCCTGAGAGCTCACATTACACTCTTTGAAATTGTTGAGCCTGAGGGGAAAAAATAAAGCAGACTGTCTGTCGAGGGTGGATTCCAAGTGGAAGGGGGTTCTGCCACAGGCCTGTGAGGGGGCAAAGGTTCGTCACATGGCCTTAAGTGCATTCCCAGGGATCCCCTCTCATGTTTGGGTCTTGGGGTTTCCTAAAGGACGACGAGGGGCGGCATGTAACCTCGAGGCGATGGCCCTGGGATCAGCCGAACCGCCGGTCTGACCATCCTAAGAAGGATGGCTTTGTGGTGAGGTTGGTGGTGCACCTCCATGGTGCGTTGAACAAGATAAGTAGCGAGGAACCACAATATGCCTGGATTGCGTTTTGCTTTGTTCGTAAAATTCTGGGTCTTTGCCATGTGGCCCGCGTTGCGGGGATCTACTGGGCGACCCGAAAATTGCTTTGTGGGGGGGGATGGCATGGGCACCCGGCGAAGGAGGAGGAGGGGGGGGGTTCGAGAAATGGGCTTCCGTGCCAGGCCTTTTGTTTTATGTAAGGACGGAGGTTGCCACCAAAGGCGCCGGAACACAAATTTTGGCCCAGAAAAGTTTTTTTCACGAAAAAATTTCCCCCACATATGTGTAGTCAAAATGATCAGCGCGACGTGGGCCATGTATGTTGGGGTCGGACCCCCCCCCCCCCCCCGGGACGGCAAGCGCCTGGTCCCACTTGTTGCAAACGCCATGGATGGCACGCATGGTTCTCCTCCAGCACAGGACGGAAGTTCTCATGGCGGGCGTGGCCGGATGGGGCCCCGAGGGGGCGGCTTGGGTACCGGCACACATGCCGAGGGCTTATCATGAGGCCCTGGGGAAATCTTTCCAATCCGCCGACCCCAAAAGTATCTCGGCGCGTTGCTGTATGGGCTCACCCTCGTGTGGGGAACGGAAGTTACGTCGTTCCACTTGGCACCGAAGGCGGTGAGCTTCGCCATATGCGACGTGGTGACGAGAGAGCTGTCGAGAGCGGTCAACAGAAAGTATACGGGCACGCAACCAGGCATGAGGTCAACTCCCAAAAAGCAGCAGCCAGAAGAGAAATATCACGACATGGTCGTCAACGAGGAGGCGGTGGGCGGCAACACACAGGTCCGTGGTGCGGCAGGGGACGGGGCGGAAGAGGATGGAGAAAACAGGCAGGAGCTCACGCATAAAGAGCCCGGTGACAAGAACAACTGATGGTTACGCAAGAGGCCCGGCGCCCCGCGATGGACACAGAAAATATGCAGACTGCTGGAGAGACTCATGGAAGCGGACGAGACCGGGGAAGAGACGGACGTGGGGGCAGTCGTAAACGACCTCTGGAGAATACTGCTGGACTACGATAAATCCGGGAAGGATGCTCTCAAGGCAAAAAATCAAGGAGCACAAAAAGCGGCAAAAGCATAAGGAGAAGAAACATAGAAAGAAGGAGCGCCGCAGGGAGAAGAAGGGTTGGAAAGCGTCCAAACACAACAAGGGTGGTCGTGGGTCGACAGATTCGACGTCCTCATCATCAGATAGCAGCAATAGCGACAGCGACTCTGGTTCGTCGTCCTCCGGGAGTTCAGGCTCATGCAGAAGGTCGTCAACGAAGCAAAAGCAAAGGGGGGGGGTCAAAGAAGCGCCAACCAACTGGAATTTAAGTGGATCGACGGCAAGCGTCACTTCAAGAGCAAAAAATCAGGCGACTGGGTATGCTGCGAAGGACCACCCAAAAGTGCCTGCCCAGACTGTGGTGGGCATCACTGGTGGTTCGACAGGGAGAAGTTTGGATGCAAGGGACGACCGAAGTGACTTCGCCGAGTGCAAGAAGAAGCCCTGGACCGAACCTGGTCACGGCGGGAAAGGCCACCAGCGCTAGAGTGGCTGTGGGCGCGCGCCGGTGACGAGTTCCAGGAGGAGATCCTCTGGGTGGCTACATGCGGCAAATCAAAAGAGTGGCGCGGGCGTAACGCATGTGGCCGGGCGACCGGCCGAGAGCAGTCTTGGAATCCAGCCTGCGCGATCGCGCAAGCTGACCAGTTTGAGAGTTCAGCAAAGGCCGTCCCGTCGGCGGCACACTTGGTGGAAAAAATGGGCTGGATGCCCACAATTGTTCGGCCGTCGGATTGGAATTTGGTCGTGGCAATCGAACTACAGAGATTGAAAGAGGACAGGGCCGCCGCGAAGGAATGGGCGCAGATCGACAACCTCATCAAACTTTGTGAGGCAGCAAGGAGCTCGTCAAACGGGGAGGCTGTCGCCCTGGCATGCCTGTCCGTGGGTCACTGCGTGCGACGCTCGGAGGCAGGAGGCCTAGTAGGACAAGCGGGAGAGGGCATACAATTTTTCGGGGCAAAGTCCTGAAGGGGGGGGGGCAGCAGCAGGAGCTGGGGCCCTGGGGGCGCGAATGGCTGCAGTTTCTTGCCAAGCTCAGGGCCCTCAAAGGATTCCACCCTAACAGAGGGGCGTGGCACGGGTCGGGTGAGGCACCGGGCAAGACGCTGGTCCACCTACTCGAGCACCGAGGGGGGGGGGGGAGACCATCCGGTGGCATGCTTTTAGGAGACTGGGGGCCGCGCAACTCAGGCACATGGGCGCCCCGATGCAGACCATCATGCTCTGGGGCCGCTGGAAGACCCCAGAGGTCGCACGTATGTACACAGAAGACCCCCCCCCGATGGACGTTCATCCGAACGGGTCAAATCTCCTGGCCTGTATGGGGGGGTTGGACGGCAAAGTGCCCGGCCATAAGGTCAAAAAGGGCAGCACCCTCGCCTTCTGGCCCTCGTGGATCAGAACCGAGATCACGTATGCACAAGGTGAAGGTTCACGACATCCTGGGGGTCGGGATGCGGCAGCCCAGGGTGGCGACGGAAAGAGGGGCAGAATAGCATCCCCCGCACCCCGCAGGGGGGGGGGGGGGTTCAGGTCCCTGGCGGCGGAAGTGGCAGGCCTGTGCGGCGTCAAGTCACATAGGAGAGAGATGAGCCCTATTAAAAACACTTTTCAAGTGCGCATCAACGGAACGACCTACGCCTTTTCTTGTCTCCCCTTTGGTTGGCATTTGTCCCCGCTTATTTGCCAATATGTTCTTGCCTTCGTGACCGGTTCAGTGGATACCAGTGGAGTGATCGTCCTCCACTATGTAGACGACTTCCCGGTGGTTTGGCATGGATGGTCCAGGGTGGGTTCGGTTGCTCAAAACCTGTGTAAAGCGCTAAGTTAAGCGGGAGCGGTTATCAATACTAAGAGTGTATTGGACCCAGTGCTTGAGATACAGTGGTTAGGAAAATGGCTGGTGCTGTCTGGGGACGGGGCAGGGGTGTTTTCCAAGGGTCGGGGGGGGGGGGGGGCTGCCCTGCTAGGCCTTTGGATTTGTGCAGCCATCGTGCCCCTTACCAGCAAGCATGCGCGCTGTATTCTGGGGCAGTTTATTTGGAGTATGCGGCCCACTGTGGGTTACGCCCCTTTTCTCAGTGGATGGTGGGCTCACTATTATTGGGGTGCCAACTGGCTCCAAAATTGCCCCGGCTCCCTTCTAAAGAGCCTCTTACACAGTCTCCTTTTGTCTTTTAGGGCGTGGACCCCACAACTGCTCTTGCCCTGGGTGCTTGTCCGGGGGGGGGGGGGGGGGGGGGTTGTATGTGGATGACGCCTACAACGTCGATTGTTTCAAAGTCGGCGTCTGGGGGCCGGTCCTTGGGGGGAGGGTGTTCCCGTGCTCCCCAGATGTCTGTACCTAGCAAGAAGCAGAGGTTGAAGCCTTGGTCCGCGGGGTGCGCTTGTGCATCAATGTGGGATGGCCGGTGTGGCATTTGGTTGGGGATAACTCCCCGGCCTTGGAGCAGGTGGCCTCCCTCCGTGTAGGTGCGGGCTTAAGGCGCCAGATTAGGCACCTTTGGCGGTTGGTTTACTTATTACAACGCCTTGTGAGCACACTGTACCTAGAATTCGTTCCGGGGGATTGAAGCCCAGCAACTGTCTGTCGAGGGTGGCACTGCGTAGTGCATATGCAAGGGGTAGACCAAGCCGGTAGTGAACAGAGACAGCTCCCCAGGTAAAGCTGGAACACATGCCAAATGTGGAGCCCTTGTTTGTACTATATGCCCTACTTCTTGAACCAGGCTGTTGCCTGAGAGCTCACATTACACTCTTTGAAATTGTTGAGCCTGAGGGGAAAAAATAAAGCAGACTGTCTGTCGAGGGTGGATTCCAAGTGGAAGGGGGTTCTGCCACAGGCCTGTGAGGGGGCAAAGGTTCGTCACATGGCCTTAAGTGCATTCCTAGGGATCCCCTCTCCTGTTTGGGTCTTGGGGTTTCCTAAAGGACGACGAGGGGCGGCATGTAACCTCGAGGCGATGGCCCTGGGATCAGCCGAACCGCCGGTCTGACCATCCTAAGAAGGATGGCTTTGTGGTGAGGTTGGTGGTGCACCTCCATGGTGCGTTGAACAAGATAAGTAGCGAGGAACCACAATATGCCTGGATTGCGTTTTGCTTTGTTCGTAAAATTCTGGGTCTTTGCCATGTGGCCCGCGTTGCGGGGATCTACTGGGCGACCCGAAAATTGCTTTGTGGGGGGGGATGGCATGGGCACCCGGCGAAGGAGGAGGAGGGGGGGGGTTCGAGAAATGGGCTTCCGTGCCAGGCCTTTTGTTTTATGTAAGGACGGAGGTTGCCACCAAAGGCGCCGGAACACAAATTTTGGCCCAGAAAAGTTTTTTTCACGAAAAAATTTCCCCCACATATGTGTAGTCAAAATGATCAGCGCGACGTGGGCCATGTATGTTGGGGTCGGACCCCCCCCCCCCCCGGGACGGCACATAGGGCAGCCCCAGCCCAAACCCCCCTCCCGGCACGGCGACCAAGGAGGGGGGGGGGGTTGGGCAAATGGGCTTCCGTGCCATCCCCCCCGCCGCAAAGCAATTTTCTTCCCCCCCTCGTATCACATGCCTGAGTTGCCCATATTTCCAAGAACTGTCTTGAGTACTCTAATGAATTTCTGGAGTCAGCCCCCCCCCCCCCCAAAAAAAAAGTAGCAGCAGAACTCTTTGACCTCCCCCTTCCGCAGGGACTCGGCAGGTGCCTCCGATCACCCTGACTTGCGCTGTTGCCCCGACCCTCCCCATTCCTGTCGTAGTGCCAACATTTCACTTGAAAACGGGCTGCTGCTGCCTGCAGCCATGAGCCAGGCCCTGCGCGGCAATGGTGTGGATTGTTGTGATCCTGTCGCTACTATTCGCGTACGTTGAGAACGCCAATGCGGATCCCAAACCCATCAGCATTGTGTCAGAGGGCCGGAGCCTGGGCTCCTTTCAACCACGATACCCGTACCTGGTTGTGTCTCTGGCCCTCAAGAGTGAAAGCACTGTGCGTCAATTGAATTTGCTGATCGACAGCCTCCTTCTGACCAGTGCCGACCCTCACTTTGACATTCTGATAATCTGCGATGAGCGAGCTCTTGCAAAGTTCAGCTCAAGAGGCAACCCCTTGTTCGGGAAGCTGCAATTTCTGGGCGCTGCGATCTGGGTGATCCCCAGCCCGGAGACGGTGGATGCCATCATGCTGGCCAAGTATTCCTTCACAGACTGGCCACACATCCAACGGTATGCCAAGATGGTGTACATGGATACGGACGTTCTCGTCAGCAAGAACTTGACGGAGATGTTTGCGTCGACGGATCTCGAAGGCAACGGGGCGCTCTACGCGGTCCAAGAGGGCAAGCTGAACCGCAACCAGTACTTCGAGAGCCGCTTCAGCATTGCCGGCTACTCGGACGAGGAGAGGCAGAGGATGCGCGAGAACAAGATCGAGCCCTTCAACGCCGGGGTCCTGATGTTCAAAGTGGACCGGGCCATGCTGCAGCACGTCCGGGCCTTCAAGAAGTTCATGGTATCCGGCCTTGGGAACGGCACGAAGGCCTTCACCGACCAAAGCTGGATCAACTACTACTTCAACAAGAGGCTGCTCACAAGGGCCACATTGAATCAACTCGTCCAGCTCTACCCCACCCTGGGGGTGTGGTACCCTTCGGCGTACCTCCTGCACTTCGCCACGTGCAGCAAGTGCATGTGCAGCCCCGAGCACGCCAAGATCGCGCACCCCCTCCGGCTGTGCCGGCTGATGACGTACAAGGTCCCCGGGGCCTCCAAGGTGCCCCTCAACGAGCGCATCGGCCGGTTCAAAGAGATCCTGATCCTCCGGTACTTCAAATCGATGTTTCCGATGGTTTTCAAAGAGCGGGACCGCATGCTCCGCGACAAGCTCCCCCGCGATCTGGCCGTACTGCAGGTCGGGTGCACCCCCGACGGGCTGGCCCAGCAGCTGCTGCAGCACCATGCCCGGCGCATGCACGTCATCACGAAGGGCATGGAGGGGTGCCCCCGCCAAGCGGGAGACGCCCGGGCGTTGACGGTGGACACGGGCGCGGGCGTCGCCTGGACGGACCGCGTGGACGAGCAGTTGGATCTGATCGTAGTGCCGGCCGCCGTGGGGAACTACTCCCTCCAGGGCTTGGCCCGGCGGGTGCGCCCGGGCTGCTTTCTCCTGACATCCGAAGCGGCGGAGGCGCCTCTGCCCTCCCGTCTTCTGAAGCGGTGGTCCATTTTCGTTGGGGTCGCCGGGGGCTACCGAATGAGGCGCATATTTCATGGGGCAGGCAATTCCAGCGGCAGCCCTGACCCGTGAGTCGCCCCGTTCCCCGGCGGCACAGGCCTTCCGGAGTGGATTTCTGGGATGCTGCCTGGGCCCGCAGGGACACTCAGGCAGGGCAGATCGTCAGCGCAAGGAAAGGGGGGGGTCAGCATGCTCTTTTGAGACGAACAGGTAGAGCACGGGGGCGAGAAACAGGGTGGGAAAGGCCTGCGCATGAAGGGGAGGGGGCGCAGGGCGGGGCTTTTTGGAGTGGACAAGATTTTTTGGATTGAAAAAGTGGAGGGTAACCGACGGCGGTTGGAGGGTAACCGACGGCGGTTGGAGGGTAACCGACGGCGGTTGGAGGGTAACCATCTGGACCTATGGGTTGCATCAGAATCGCTGGTGAAACAGCAGTCGTCAAAATGAGCAAAACTGGGGATGTCAGCACGTACGGGTTGCATCAGACAAAAGATAAAAAATTCCTGGTGGAACCGCAATGGCCATAATGTGCAGATTTGGCTGACCACCGGACACTCCAGCATTTTTTTTCCATTAAAAAGCGTCCTGCCGCAGGGTAGTGCCACAGATGATTGTGAGACCGCAGTCCATCGCATCCATTTCAAGATTCGGAGCCCCTCGCCCTCCCCCCACCCCCCCACCGTCTCCATCAGAACCCCGCAACAACAGTTGAGGCAACTCCGATGCGTCATTGCCTGAAGGCGGGGCAGGTCTTGCTGTTGCTGAGCCCCCTGCAACGGACGGAGGCGTGGAGCCCAGACCTCCCGTGGGCCCTATTCACCTCCTGACGTTGTTGATGCGGGTGAGCAGCACAGCCAGAGGGATACGTGAAGGGCGGTGTACAACAACCCCCTCTTAAACAGGCATCCAATGTCTGTGTAACGGCAGTGGGAGAGAGGCCAGGAGGTGGTGGACTGGCTAGTGCGTTGCACAGAAACGTGCGGCACGATTCAGCTGCTGTCTGCAGCGCAGCATTTTCTCAAAAGGTGGGAACTAGTTCCTTCCGGGGGCAACTTTGAAGCGTACACCTGCAACTTCGCAGACGTGGCCGAATCTTGATGTGTTTTGCGGGATTCTCTCGCAACCCCCGTTGTAGCCTGCCCCATGTGTTTCCGGCAATTGTGTGCTCGGCAGAGTTGCCAGAAATGTGCATCTTGTGGGCTGCAGTTCTCTGATGCGTGCCACAAATTCATTGTGTGCCCATTTGGCGACATCAATCAACCATCAAAGGGCGGGGGGCGGGGCCAAGAGCCAAAGCCATTTACGGGTGTACATTACATAGGCAATGCCATGCACGCAGTGTGCACGCAGTGCGAAGTTTTGGATGTCGGCAAATACTCGAACCCTAGTTTTGGCCCCTTTTCACAAGTTTTTGGTTCCGTACCAGGGTTTTTTTGGCTTCCCAAGCATTTAGGATGTGGCATATTTTAATTGTCAACCATTTCCCCCTAGAAGAGGCCCATCGACAAAGTGTACACAGTCAACACGGCCCGGATCTCGACGTCGTCATTGCCGACACTGCAGCGAGCCTCGTATCCGTAGAGGCGGTTCAATTCGCCCTGCAGAGTACTCTTCCCGACAGATAGTACGTGCACCAAAACCTTGGTCGACTTCAAGGTGATTCTCGAACCGAGATGCTCAAGATCATCGATCGGTATGGCCACGTCCACAACTGCAGAGAAGTCAACGTGGTCATCGTCGCTCGAAGGCTCTCGATCGCCGATACTCGATGGTGGCGAGTCGACACCAAGACCGGACAGTCCTTCTTCGACGATGCTGTTAGTTATAACTACAACCAGAAGTATCGATGGACACCTAGCCAACCCTATAGTATTGACACCTTTCAGTCTTCCCTCTAGTAAACAGGTGACAGGTATTCTTGGGTGAGTATCCTAGCCTCTGTGTGCGCAATATGCACGCAGTGCGCACGCAGTGCAAACACTTAGCCATAAGTTACAGAATTTGTGTAAAATTGTCTAAATTCAATGTAAGCTTAGCAACAACCCGACATGTGCTACCTCTGGGTACGTGATTTCATGGGTGGATGCCATGCAGCAGGTGACCCAAAGGTGAAGCATCCTGATGTGAAACACTTTGCGGTGCAGGCATTCACAGGCGCATTTACCATTCCCTACAAATGTATGTTCTCTTCTCGTCTACTTTGCATCCATCCTGTTTGGCTGGGCCATGTGGTTGCGGCGGCCAGGCCCAGAAGCACCATGGGTCCACTTTCCAACCACATCCACCGCCGTGTGCCACCGAGCTGCCAACGGCGTGAAGCTACAGAACAATCACGCTGATCGTGTAGCTGCTGCCTAGAAGAGCCATAGCGGTTGGGAATTGGCAAATTAGGACGCCACCTCCCTCCTCAATTCTCCTGATGCTGCACCACCGCCGCTAATGCAGTTCGCTCTTTGGTTTGCTGTCCCTTGCACTGTGTGTGTGTATGTGAGCTTCCACAGTCCGCTATGCGGGTCTGTGGCCACCTATTTCTCTTGTAGGGGGCTGGGGGGTACACGAGATTTGTTTCAGCCAGGCACAGACTTGATGCTGGTGTGCGGCGGGTGGTTGGGTTTGCATCTGGCGGCGTCCGGCAGAGAAGTGGTTCTGTGTCTGCCGACATGTGGCAGGGTGGTGGGCTGGCATGTGCTGACGTGTGGTTTGCCGCCCACGAGTAGCAATTCTGGCCAGGCATCTTCAACCAACCATGGAAATGCGCATTATCGCTGATCGCACCCGACTCCTTCTCGTCCCGCCATCCTTCAAACGATGGGCGCTGCCTGGCGGTCCATAGGACATGGTTGGCAGGGGCAGGGGCAGGCTCATCTATGGAGCAGGGGTGGATATAATAGTGACGACATTACCAAGGTGGGGCTGGGGGGGGGGGGGGCTGGGGGGGGACCTATACCCACCCCTGCTATGGAGTTCAGAAGGTGAGGGCTGTCTGGTTGAGGCTGCAAACGGTGATGCCCAGGGGCATGCCCCCCGCCCCAGACAGATGAGGTTGAACATCAGGAACAGATCCCCCCGGGGGTATCCCCAAAACTGCTGCACCTCTTGACCATGCGGAAAATAAGGCAGAAGAGGGAAACAGTGGCTGTTTGGGTGCCGGCGGGCAGTAATCCAATAACACACCTCACCTTGCCCATGCTCTCCCACGTGGCATGAGAAATTTTATGTGCACTATTGCGATCATGCCTCGCCTCACAAAGTCGCGGTTGCACAAGATAATGGGTTTTGGCAGTGACCTCCAGACTTTGCGTTCCTTCTTCCTGTTAGATGGGAGAATTGTTGCCGAATTGTGTCTGCTTGTTTCCTTGTGTTTGTCTGCAAGGAAGATTTGGGTGCCGGGGAATGAATGGATGAAGAATACTTTGGCCACATTTGGCAAAATGGCAAAAATTGCAATTTACAAACAACAACCCATTGGGACGCATCAATTGTTTTAAGTCAAAACCAACAGAAGGAAACGTCCATTTACAATGACACATTTACATGTGGGGCCGCAAATAACAATTTCCAATTACAAATCTGCAAACACAAATTTGTACCAATTCACAGGATAACAAAAATTTACAATTTGCAAGTTGCATAGGCAGCCCACCAGGATGCAAGAAATTCACCTGCAAAAAAGGAAACCCCCGCCACAATCATTTCATCTGATGGCAGCAAATGAGCAACCAAAGAGGTTTCCATGGTTCAAGTGGCCTCTTGGTACAAATGGGTACTGACTTTTTTGCAATTTGCAGTTTGAAATTTACAATTTACGGAAATCGGGGGCCGGCGGCCGAGACCCTCTTCAGCCCCTGTAAACTGGATGCCTGGGTGACATCATTGATGACCAAAAAATTGTGAGCATTTCCTGAGCTTGTCGAGTGCCCATGTCCTGTGTGTCCAGATGCTTGGAAGAATTAACAATATCCACGTAGAGAGAGCACGTTAGCGCGCCGGCGCGCCGGGCAAAGTTTTCCCACGCTTTGGTGTGGCCAGCAACCATCCACAAGCCACAAAGAATTAACAGCAACCATGCGGAAGCCACCAGGCAGTGACAACAATAGCCTTCAGCCTCCACACCGCTGTTTTCTTCAGCCTACAGTCATTGTGCCTCATGCACACTGGGAAGCCTACGGGCGTGGCAGTCTCCCACTGCATAACCTGCTTTCAGACTCCGCAAATCCTCACTACGTGTCAGATCCGCTACCACAGTCATTTGTGGGATCATCATAGCACTGGACAGCTCTGAACCTTGATCCCGAGGGGTTACCTCGAGTACTGTGAAGTGAGCAGCTACGCCAGCTCATCTTGGTCTGAGCCAAAAAAAAAAGAATTAAGAGCAACCACGCGGAAGCCACCAGGCAGTGACAGCAACAATACAAAACCCACCGAGGATAAACAGGTTAGGTTAGGTCACCCACCAAGAATAAGCAGGGACCAGGGGGAAGCCACTTGGGATGAACAGCAACCACCTGCAAGCTACCAGGAATTAACATCAACCATCCACAACCCACTAGGAATTAGCACCAACCACCCAGAAGCCACCAAGAACTGACAGCACCCACTCAAAAGCCACCAAGAATAGATCACAACCATTTCGAAGGCACCAAGAAATAACAAGAGCCATCCAGACGTCTCCAAGAACTCTTCACAACTCTGGGCAGCGCTACCAATCTCCAGAAACCTTCACATACGCACACTGTGCGACAACAACCCCATACTCAAAATGACCCCCCAAGCCCAATCAGCCCCAAAAGGCCTAAGATAAAATAACAGGAGAAAAATGCGCAAAGCTTTGTGTGGCAGCCTTCAAACCAACAGTAAGCAACAATTTTCGCATCAGTCCCAACACCTAGGAACATTTGAGCAAATCTTCGCATTTAGGGCCAGCCAGTTACATCGTGGCTAGGAGCCAACCATGCCACATTCCGGTTCTCGAGAGAATTACATCATGGCCCCCTCCAGACCCCCAAATCGTTCGCGTGGGGTTGGGTGTCGTGAAGGATCTGAATATTCAGTATGCTGCCATTATTTACACAATATGGACCGTATCAGCCTCGTGCTGATGGTGCCTGAGCTCGCCGTGGAGAAGGGCTGGGGTGGCAGCCAGCTCTACATGTGCATGAGGAGTCAAACATCGTCACCGAGCCGCTGTGCCTGTCAGACACGCCATTTCATGGCGCCATGAGCAGGACATAACAGAGTAGTGGTGGTGGGGGTGCAGCACCCCCGATGTTGAGAAGGGGCCTTTGTTCACTACAATGCCATACGCTACCATCGCGTGAAGTGGGGCACGCCCCGACCGAACAAACAACAGTTGTTTGCCATCCCCTAACATGAGGTGGTTTCCTTCAGATCCACAAGGACTGGAAGGCGGAGGCAGTAGAGATGCTGCAGAAGATGGAGATCGCCTTCCTCAATGACAAAGTAGCAAAGTTTTCCCACGCTTTGGTGTGGCCCCTCGAGTTGGGGTTAAGGACTCCCACTCTTCGGTGTGGCCACTTGAGTGGTCTGTCACGCACAAGAGGGGGATTCTTTGATTTTGAGGTGGGGGGCCATGAAGGGGCCTATAAGGGCAGGGTGCATGTGATTGTCCCATTTGTTGGGCGAAAAAAGGGGAAGTTATTTGATTGCCAACAGTCATACAATGTGCCTGTGCTTAGGGTTCCTGGGCTGGAGGAGGGAGTGATGTTTGGGGGTAAAGCATTGTGATCGATGGCCGGAACATTCATTTGGATGCCGGGCGCGCCGGGCAAACGTACCCTCCTAGTTCAGGCCTGCGGTGGGGTCGTCACCGCGTCTGACCCAACATCGGTGCCCTCGCAGCCCTGAGTTGTTCATGGAGGGGGTGATGTCCCCACTGCCGCAGGGCGGGGCCATGGCTGCCTCTGGCGACGCCCTGCAAGCCCTGCTGGCCGCCCCCCTCACGGCCGCCCAGGCCGAGTACCTCCTCCACCACCGCGTGGCGGCCACGCTCCAGGGCTTCCTGGCCGCCCTCGTCGAGGCGCAGCCCCCGTCGGTGGCCCTCTGGGCGGCCGGTTGGTTCCACGCGGAGGCCCGTGCCGCAGCGCCCCCGTCCGCGACGCCGACCGCGACGGACGAGCCGCCGCTCAGCCCGGCCTCTCAGCCGCCGCTCACCCCAGCCTCTCAGCCGCCCCTCACCCCGGCCTCTCAGCCGCCGCTCACCCCGGCCTCCGAGCTGCCCGACACGCCCGCGGGGGGCCCGCCGCCCCCCGCCATCCCCCGCTGGGGGTCGCTCCCCACGTTCCAGGGCCTGCGCTCCAGCGCCACGCGGTCCGGGATGCTCCCCAGCCCCTCCCAGCGCCGCCTCCAGCAGCAGAGCCGCCTGTCCGTGCGCAAGTCCCTGCCCACCGCCACGTGGCCCGTCCTCGGCCCCGGCGCGCCGGCCCTCGGCTCCGCCTCGTGCCTCGAGCTCGGGTCCCTGGGCCGCGCCCCGGGGTCCCCCAAGGACCGCGCGCCCCCGCCGCTGCCGCTGCAGCCCCTCCCCAGCCCCACCCGCTCCGCGTCCCCCGGGGGCGACGCCCCGGACCCGGCCCCCCAGACCCGCACCGTCCGCTCCGGCGACGCCCCCGGGGCCCGCCGCACGTCGCAGGCGCCCCCCGGCGACCTCCCCCCGGCCCCGTCCAGCCCCCTGCGCTTGGCCGCCAGCCACACGGCGCTGGCCGGGCCGCTGCGCCCCGGCGCCTGCCCCAGCCCCACCGCCGCCGGGGCCGCGGACCGCCCCGCCCCGGACTCCCCCACCTCCGACCCGCGGCCCCGGCAGAAGAGCGGCCCCCCTGCCCCCGACTCCCCCACCTCCGACCCGCGGCCCCGGCAGAAGAGCGGCCCCCCTGCCCCGGACTCCCCCACCTCCGACCCGCGCCCGCGGCAGAAGAGCGCCCCCCCGGCCCTCGACCCTGGCCCCGCGGACACGCCGCCGCAGCCCCGCAAGGTCAGCACGCCCCCCATCATCCCGGAGTTGCCCCTCAACAAGGTCATCCCGGAGCACCCGCCCAAGGCCGCCGCCCCCGCCCCCGCGGCCGCCCCCCTCAGCCCCCGGGCGGAGGCCGAGCGGGCGCGCAAGCTCCAGCTGCACCGCAAGGCCCTCGCGGACCAGCTCCACAACGCCGTGGCGGCCGGGCAGGCCGGGCAGTGCCTGCGGCTCATCGACGGCAAGGCCGACCTGACGCGGCTCAGCGGGGACCAGGGCTCGGTGCTGCTGCACGCGGCGCGGGCCGGGCTGGGGGGCGTGTGCAACCGGCTGCTGGACGAGGGGGTTGACGTGCACGTGCAGGACAAGTACGGGGGCACCGCGCTGATCTGGGCCGCCTACGCGGGGCTGGAGGCCGTGTGCCGGCGGCTGCTGGCGGAGGGGGCGGACCCCACGTGCCAGAGCTCGACCGGGCGCACGGCCCTCGCCGGCGCCGCGGCGAAGGTGCGCCGTGGGGCTGCGTTGTCGTGTGGGGCGCCGTGTTGGTGCCCGGGGGCCTCTGTGCCCCCGGGGCGGCAGGGCGCTCCCTTGCGACCCCCCGTCCTTTCATTTTGTGGTGTGGCACTGAGGGGGCGCCCCGACCGACCGCTCAACCGCCGTCGGTTACCCCCCCCCCCCCCTCCAATGGCCGTCCGCTCCCCTCCAACCGCCGCCCAACCGCCACCGGCACTGCCCCCCCTCCCCCACCGGCACTGCACCGGCCCCTCCTGTGCCACTCCCCCGCGGGCCACACTTCAGCGATGATCCTCCACCGGCCCACGGCCCAGCCCCTCTTTCGCGGCATCCCCCGCAGTAGTGCAGATGCCTGCTTGTCATGACAGAAGGTTCAAAGGCGAGAGGCCAATGGGCGCTGCCACAGGCCAACAGAGCCAACCCCCCAGGCCTTGTGCCAACCCCCCCCCCCCCCCGGGGGTTAGGGTGGGGCCCACCTTAAGCAAAGGGTTGGTGGTGGATGGGGGGGGCATCAAATTGTCCCGCATTCGTTTTGGGCCAGGGTGTTTTCCTTTCGCTTCCAAAAATGTTGCCCAATGATGTGGGACAGTGCTTCACAACGCAGATCAACATGTCCTTGTATACCATCCTGCAGGCTGTAGGCTGTTGCTCATTGACCTCTGACAGCAAACTTGGTGCACATGGGGGATTGAACTCGGGACCCTCAATGTGAAACAAATGGGGAACACCGACACAACCATCTCAAATCCCAGTTGACCATGGCTGAAATATGGCATCAAAATCATGCAATATGCAAGAATTATATTGCCTTCGGCAGTGCACCTCGAAGAAACAGACAGCCAAGCAGTCCGTCAGACAGCCAAGCAGTCAGTCAGACGGCCAAGCAGTCAGTCAGACAGGCAGTTGGGCAAGCAGGTAGGCAGATAGCACACCGGCGCACAGACATGTCCCGTGGCGCACGGGACCACAACGCCTGCAGTCAGCCACAAACCCGCCGGAGGGGGTCGTTTTGCTTAGACACGGCCGCGCGGTCGTAAGGGGGCGGTCAAGAGGGTACCTCCCTCTCCCAATCAACACAAACCAGTGCAGATGCCCCCCCCAAACCGCCCAAGGACCGCTTTGCCGGGGCGTCGCGTAAAAGCGTGGCGCGCCCGACCGCCGTCTGCCCTGATTTCGGCCGCGGTGGTGCGTGGGGAAGTGGGTGTCCTCGTACGTGCCATCGCACCCCCCCCCCCCCATGCCCCAGGGATGCATCAGAAGGGCAGGCACCTCAGAGGCGGCCCAGAGGCGGTTAGGCAGGCGGTTGGAGGAGGTTGCCAAAGCGGTTGGGGGCGGTTACTGTCGGTTACAAATGCCGTTGGCGCTGGCACTCGCCCTCAGGGGGACAATGGCAATGCAATCCTGGCGCCCCCCCAGCCCCGGAAACGAAAACCCGGCCTCCCCTGCGTTGCAGCCGCTGGGGCTGTGGTCAGGGGCCTACGGGCAGCGCCGTGCGTTCGCCCTCCCCCCGCCCCATGTCCCGGTGCGCCTCAGGGGCTGTCCGAGTGCTGCGCGGAGCTGCTGCGGCAGAAGGTGGACGCGGACCCGGTGGACCAGGACGGCTGCACTCCGCTGGTGCTCGCCGCCGAGCACGGCCACGGCCCCGTCGTGCAGCAGCTGCTCCGGAGCGGCGCCGCCGTCAACACCGTCACGCGCGCGGGCGACACGGCGCTGCTGCGCGCGGCGTTCCACACGCGCGCGGCGGTGTGCCTGCAGCTGATCGCCGCCAAGGCCGACTGCGCCGCCGCGGACGGCCACGGCAACACGGCGCTGGTCTGGGCGGCGTTCCGGCAGCAGAGCGACGTCGTGTGCGCGCTCATCAAGGCCAAGGCCGACGTGAACGTGGGCGTGGGGCAGGGGCAGACGCTCCTGATCAGCCAGTGCAAGGCCGGCCACGACGCGGAGGCCGCGGTGCTGATCGCCTCCGGGGCCGACGTGCGCGCGGCGGACCCGGGCGGGCGGACGGCGCTGCACTGGGTCGCCAAGCGGGGCGGCGCGGGGCTGTGCGAGCACCTGCTGGGCGCGCGCGCCAGCCCCGGCGCCGCCGACGGGCAGGGCTGCACGCCGTTGCTGCTCGCTGCGCAGAGCGGCGCCGCGGACGTGTGCCGGCTGCTGCTGAAGGAGGGGGCCGAGGTGGATGGCCCTGATCACGGAGGTGTGTGGGCGGGGGTGGCGGGCCCGGTTTTCCTGTACTGCCTGTTTTTACTCTGGACCCCTGTGAAGCAATCCGTTCGGGGCGGCCGCACGCACTTTTTGGTCCATTTTTTGGGCGGCCGAGCCCACTGTTTTGTGCATTTTTTGTGCGTGGCCACGCGCACTTTTTGGTCCACTTTTTGTGCCCAGCACCCCCCCTTGCCCACGTAGCACCCCTCCCCTGCCCAGCCCACAACCACCATTGCATTGGTCCAGGAGGTAGAGTGGAGGCCTCCGTTGTTGTAGAGTAACCCCTTGGGCCACCGCGTCTCTGCCAGACTGGACTACACCTCTGCCGACCCTCTCCCCCCCCCCCCTTTAGCGACTAGCCATTCCCCCAGAGAAGCCCTCCTCGGCAGCTCACCCCCCACCCCGTCAGAACGCAGGTTTAAACACCTTTAAACCTAAGTTTAGGCCACCCGCCCTCCTCCTCCTCAGAGCAGGGCGCTGGTGGCAGCAGCACACCCGAGCCTACCCGAGATGAGAGGACCATGAGTGAACGACTTATGAGTTTTGCGTAGAGGGAAGGCAGGGACATGGAGCGGAACGAGAAGCTGGGGGGAGGGGGGCGGGGGTGTATTTGCGTTTGAGACCTGGTGAACGTCCAAGAGATACCATTGTCGATTGTTGTCCTGTTGTCCTGTGTGCCGGGGTTTTCCGCAACTGCTTCATCTCTGTGTGGCAGGCCCAGTCTGAGCGGGCAACATTACACTGTGCATGTGCAGATTACTCAGAAGCACTTCCCTGTGTACAGACTTTGGTGAAAGGTGCATAGGGCCGGTCGCTCCGGTGTGCAATCAGCCTGATCTCTCTTCTTTGGCTGTGCATGCTGGTGCCTGCGCAATCTCCTTGATCGCAATCATCACTTGACACATCCACATGTCACCGCAACGGGGGGGGGACCTCCATCAGAGCAAGGGCGACAGCAGGGCCCATGCGGTCTCGGATCCGCAAGTGCTCGGCTCTGCTACACCGCGCGTCCAAAGTTGTCCAAGTGCCACGCCTGACGGCCCCATCAAATTCCAGAGCTGGTGCAAGGCCATCTTTGATTGCATCCGCGGCGCCCCCTCGCCGCCCCATGACAACCCACGGGGCACCGGGGAACACACCACCAGGCGGACCTGGCACGGCATGAGGGCGAGCAACTGGGCACCCCGGGTTCGAATCCCACAGGCCCCATATTCGCAGCAGTCCTTCGCTGGAGTTGTAGAACACTCACCTTCTCCTAAGCCTATGTCAAAATCTATGCCAAGGTCTGTTTCACCGTCTGCATCAGCGTCCGTCGCAACGCCTGTGTCAAAGTCCATATCTAATTCTATACCAACGTCTATATCAAAGTCTATATTAAAGTCTATATCAAAGGCTATACCAAAGCCCATATCAAAGCCCATATCAAAGCCCATATCAAAGCCCATATCAAAGCCCATATCAAAGCCCATATCAAAGCCCATATCAAAGCCCATATCAAAGCCCATATCAAAGCCCATATCAAAGCCCATATCAAAGCCCATATCAAAGCCCATATCAAAGCCCATATCAAAGCCCATATCCTGGTCCTTCTTCCGGCTGATATACCGATTTTCCTCCCCCCCCCCCCACACACAACCCCATCCCCCCCGTCGCTCGGCCCGCAGGGATGACGCCGCTGCTGTGGGCGGCCACGTCGGGGCACGTCAACGCGGTGTCGGAGCTCATGCGCGCGCGCGCGTCCCTCGACAGCGCCGACCGCGACGGACGGACGCCGCTGATGGTGGCGGCCGCCCACGGGCACGGGGGCCTGATCGCAGACCTCGTGAAGCAGGGCGCCGACGTAGGCCGTGCGGACAAGGAGGGCCGCGCGGCCCTCATGTACGCGCTGCAGGCGGGGCTCGAGGCCGCCGCCATCGTCCTCCTCAACGCCGGCGCGGGCGCCAACGAGCGGGACCGCGAGGGCCGCACGCCGCTGCTGCTGGCGGCCGAGAAGGGGCTGGAGGCGCTGGTGCGTCGCCTGCTCGCCTCCCAGGCCGACGTCAACGCCAGCAACGCGGCCGGCGACCGCCCCCTGCTCACCGCCCTCACGCAGGGCCATGTGGGCGTGTGCGAGCTGCTGCTGGACCACAACGCCGACGCCTTCGTCCGCAGGTCCTCCAGCCCCCCCCCCCCCCCCCAGAGGGATGTGGTAGAAGGGCCGTACACCGCAGGAGGAGGGGGGGTGCCCCCCCCCCCCCCCCCTGGACCCCCCCCCCCCCCTCCTCCCCTTCCGATGTTTGAGGCTGACAGCCAAAATTATGCTTCGGCGCCTTCGGTGCCAAGAGGATTTACGCTTCAAAATGTTCGGCCCGCCTTCGGCGGGGACCATAGGGGGACCCTGGGAGGAGGGGGGGGATCTCAGCCAACCCCCCCTCCTCTCCCCCCTTCAGACCCCCCCCCCCCTATCGCACCCGCATCGCACTCCACTCCCACGTCCAGCGATGGCCTGCGCATCGTGACCCTCAGGACGGCGCCCCCACAAAATGGCAATTGTTGCACTTGTTCACCCGACGCATCTGTCATCGATTCATCCCACCGCCCCCCCCCCCGCGCGCCGGCACGGGCAACAGCCCCGTCTCCGGGACGGCCGACCCCCGGAGTAGTCAAACAGGACAAGTCATCCGGGGGCTCCGTTGACACAACCAAAACACGTTCGGGCCCACGGAGGGTCAGAATGAGCAGTGGCGAGAGGCCCATAGCCGCCGCCAAAGGCAACCAAACCGGGAGTGGGTGGGGGGGGGGGGGGGCTGGTCCAACAACTGCCCCCCCCCCCCCACGCCTGCAGGAGGGGTAGATGGCTTGCTTCATGGGGCCATCGACGAATGACTGCCGACCGCATGGACACCGTTCCCTGGGCCTCGCCTCCCCATCATCACCCAATCCAGAAACGGCTCTTCGCCGCCGGACACGGGAACACTGGACCCAACCGCCTGCACTGCTACTGCAAAGAGGTGCCACTAGCGTCCGGTAGGGCCAGTGAGTTCTGCGGGTAATGAGCCCCGTGCCATGTGCCACTCCCTAAGACCCGCCCCTGCCACACCCCCGAACTCGGTAAGAAACAGCCGCAGCCAGTGCAGCACCCCCCCCCCCCCCCCCCCGCCCCCGCCCTCCCGCCGACGAGGGCGGCATGTCCGCACGCACCCCCGAGTCCCGCGAAGGGGGTCCTTTGAGGAACTAGACTTTCTTTTATTTTTTTTGTTAAGGACCGCCCCGAAGGACCGCCCCAAGGGACCACCAACCGCCACCAACCGCCAACCACCACCAACCGCCAGCCACCAACCGCCGCCAACCGCCAACCGCCACCGGCCGCCAGCCACCAACCGCCGCCAACCGCCAGCGGCGACCAGCCGCCAACCGCCAACCACACCAATCAATCACCAATCACCAACCACTAACCGCCACCAACCGCCACCAACCGCCAGCTGCCAACCGACAACCGCCCATCGCCACCAACCGCCAACCGCCACCAGCGCTGGTTGAACATATGAGCGACACGCGGCCTTTGTGGGAAAACTGTGTATAGGAACACGTTTCCTCGTTTTTCTCTCTCTTACGGACTCTTCCGGTCCCGCGCTCTTCTCCGCAGTTCTAAGGGGCACGGGCTCTTGTGGCTGGCGGTGAAGCACAACCTCCCGACGGTGTGCCAGCGGCTGCTGACCGCCGGCCTCCCCGTCAACGCCCCCGAGGGCCTCACCGCGCAGACGCCCCTCATCGCCGCCGTCATTGAGGGGGCCGCGGACCTTGTGCGGCTGCTGCTGGCGGCGCGCGCGCTGCCGGACCTCCGCGACTCCGTGGGGGACAGCCCCCTGATCCACGCGGCCTACGCCGGCCACACCGCCATCTGCGAGGCGCTGCTGGAGCACAGCGCCGGCCTCGAGCTCCGGGGGGCGTACGGGTGCACGGCCCTCTTGGCCGCGGTCTCCAACCGCCAGGAGCGGGTGTGCCCCTCCTCCGTCCTCCCCCCGCGCGTCGAGGCCTCGGGGGTCTACCCCATCCCCCAATCGGCGGTGCTGCGGGGGTTCACAAGGGCGGGGTCCAGCAGAGCGGAGGACTGCGGGTTGCTTGGCAGGCGCTGCGCATTTGGTGTTGGTGGAGGCGGGGGGGGGGGGGGGGGGGGCAAGGCATATTGGGCGCTAACACCTGCCGCGACCTTTTATTACACCTGCCGGCACCTGCCAAAACCGCGAGTGACACCTGCCGACACCTGCCGTGGCAGGAGGTAGGGCCAAGTATGGGACAAGGCGAGGCCTCTGGCAGGTGAGTCCGACGTTCTGTAGGTCCGTTCATACGTCAGACAACGATCGGAGCCCCCGTCATGTGAGCGCAGGTCCCACTGGGGACTCTTGGTGTAGCCCCTATCCCGTGAGCGCGGGGCCAAGTACTCTTGTTGTCGCAGCGAAAGGCGCCCATGGCAATGTCACCGAAGAGCTTCTTGTTCTGAATTTGCTGCTTTGCAACCTCGTGCCTTGCAGCGTAAAGGTCAGGGAGGGGACAGGACAGGGGTGGGGGGGGGCGGTCGCGGAGGGTTCCTCATGCAGGGGGTGGCAAATCACCTCGAAGAGAGGTTGTTAGATCAAGCGACGGCGCGGGTGTCGTTTACCCCCCCTTTTTTGGGGGTCATTCGCGTAGCATACCCCAAGGCATGATATTTGATGTTCAACCCCTTGAAAAATCATTATTTTGCCCAATAAGACAATCCCCCAATGGAGTTTTTGAGGCCTCTATCCCCTGAAACTGGATATCACTTGTTTGGTTGTGGGGGAGGGGTCAAACGTTTGTGCTTCGAAGGGTTCGAACGAGGGGTGGATTGAGCAGAGCTGACAAGTCGGCTGGCGCTGCCGGCGGTCGGCCGGCTAGGATTCGAAACGGGATTCACCCGCCGACCCGCAAGTCTGCGGTGAAATGCATTACCATTCGACCACTGCTTGTTCTGACAGGCAGTGCTCTCCCTACTGCTTGTATCCGAGTCTGCAACCGAAAAACCCCAAACTGTGTGTTTCTGTCTGCCTGCCTGCCTGCCTGCCTGCTTGCCCGACTGACTGCCTGACTGACTAACTGACGGATTCAATGACTGTCAGCCTCTCTTCGAGGTGCACTGCCGAAGGCAATAGAATTTCGTGGTACTTTAATTTCGCGTTTCAAATTGAATTCAAATTCCGGGTTCTCCGCGAATTTCTCGCACACTAGCGGTACACACTGTGGACTCTGGCGCGGGGTGATACACAAAATCCAGGGGGCTCCGCGAAATTTCACACAGCGAAATTTACCACCGCGGATTTGACTTGGCGCGAAATCCCCCCCCCCCCCGCGCTCGCCATGAATGGCGCAGAGCGCAGAAGATATTACTGCAACGCACTACCGGCATGTCACACATTCGTGAGCTAGCACCCATGGCCTTGTGTGCCATTCACGTTGCTGGTTGTGGTGAGCACCTCCCAGCCTGGGGTCTTCGTGATGACCGCATGCCGGGCACTGATCAGGCTGTCAGCGGAGGACGCCATGGGCAGAAGGTGCATTCTGGAGTCCCCCCCAGGCAGGGGGATGCCCGCGGCAGTGCGGCTGCCCGTAGTACGGATGCCCTGCTTGTCATGACAGAAGGTTCAAAGGCGAGAGGCCAATAGGCGCCGCCACAGGCTAACAGAGCCAACCCCCAAGGCCTTGTGCCACCCCCCCCCCCCGCCTGCAGGACTCCGCGCAACGAAATGGGCTGCGTCATCAGCAAAATGGAAAAGGGGAGAAGGGGTGGAGCCAGTGCCACTATTGAAAGGGGGTTCGGGCCCCCGCGGAGTCAGTGCAGCCCCGGAACGGGGGCCTTATTTTGTCCGATGAGCCACATTCGGCCCGAAAGCCAAAGCCCTCCATTGGTCTTGGGGCCTTGTGTGCGAGGGGATCGCGGGCGTGTCGGTGTCGAGATGACCAATGTGGAGACCGGTGCGGGCATTCGTGTGGACCATGTGGCGGTATGAGGGGAGTGGTGTTCTCCGTGGCATTGAACCGTTAATCAGGGTCCAGAATCCCCCGCTGCCGCTGCGTTACCGGGGCACTAGCCAGATAAATGGGCAATATCGAAATAAAGGGGGGAAAGGGGGGAAACCCTTCTGACTCCAGTGCATGCCCCAGTTCATAGTGCGCATGGCGATTGCCCTGTGACCCGACACAAGCCTGCCCACGCGCTTGTTGTTTTGGGGTTGGCATTGCGCAGTGTATGTGCGTGGAATGGGGCAGCGGAGGGGTGGATGGGGCTGTCATGAGGATGCTGGCTGATGCATTGGAATGGAGCTGGAGAGCCCAGTGGGCTGCTGCTTCGATGGTAGTGACCAGCTTGCATTCATCGAGTGACTGATCTGACGTAGAGGAGTGCGGATACCATTCAGGCCCGGAAACTGAATTCTGTTCTGGAGTGCTCCAGACGATGATGCCGGTCGAACATGCAAAGCACGACGCAACACACACCGCAGGTTCACACATGCGTAGTCCCGCATGCGGGTGCGGGTGCATACTCAGACTCCAATGCAGTCCTTGACGCGGGGAGACATCGACTCCCTGCGTCGTTGGGCACGCGTATTACCAATGGAGTACTGTTGTAAGACGGGGCGTCTTAGGAGGCGCCTTACATCCGCCTTACATCCGCCTTACATCCGCCTTACATCCGCCTTACATCCGCCTTACATCCGCCTTACATCCGCCTTACATCCGCCTTACATCCGCCTTACATCCGCCTTACATCCGCCTTACATCCGCCTTACATCCGCCTTACATCCGCCTTACATCCGCCTTACATCCGCCTTACATTCACCTTACATCCGCCTTACATCCGCCTTACATCCGCCTTACATCCGCCTTACATCCGCCTTACATCCGCCTTACATTCGCCTCACATCCGCCTTACATCCGCCTTACATCCGCCTTACATCCGCCTTACATCTGCCTTACATCCGCCTTACATTCGCCTTACATCCGCCTTACATCCGCCTTACATCCGCCTTACATCCGCCTTACATCCGCCTTACATCCGCCTTACATCCGCCTTACATCCACCTTACATCCGCCTTACATCCGCCTTACATCCGCCTTACATCCGCCTTACATCCGCCTTACATCCGCCTTACATCCGCCTTACATCCGCCTTACATCCGCCTTACATCCGCCTTACATCCGCCTTACATCCGCCTTACATCCGCCTTACATCCGCCTTACATTCGCCTTACATCCGCCTTACATCCGCGTTACATCCGCCTTACATCCGCCTTACATTCGCCTTACATCCGCCTTACATCCGCCTTACATTCGCCTCACATCCGCCTTACATCCGCCTTACATCCGCCTTACATCCGCCTTACATCCGCCTTACATCCGCCTTACATCCGCCTTACATCCGCCTTACATCCGCCTTACATCCGCCTTACATCCGCCTTACATCCGCCTTACATCCGCCTTACATCCGCCTTACATCCGCCTTACATCCGCCTTACATCCGCCTTACATCCGCCTTACATCCGCCTTACATCCGCCTTACATCCGCCTTACATCCGCCTTACATCCGCCTTACATCCGCCTTACATTCGCCTTACATCCGCCTTACATCCGCGTTACATCCGCCTTACATCCGCCTTACATCCGCCTTACATCCGCCTTACATCCGCCTTACATTCGCCTCACATCCGCCTTACATCCGCCTTACATCCGCCTTACATCCGCCTTACATCCGCCTTACATCCGCCTTACATCCGCCTTACATCCGCCTTACATCCGCCTTACATCCGCCTTACATCCGCCTTACATCCGCCTTACATCCGCCTTACATCCGCCTTACATCCGCCTTACATCCGCCTTACATTCACCTTACATCCGCCTTACATCCGCCTTACATCCGCCTTACATTCGCCTTACATCCGCCTTACATCCGCCTTACATTCGCCTCACATCCGCCTTACATCCGCCTTACATCCGCCTTACATCCGCCTTACATCTGCCTTACATCCGCCTTACATTCGCCTTACATCCGCCTTACATCCGCCTTACATCCGCCTTACATCCGCCTTACATCCGCCTTACATCCGCCTTACATCCGCCTTACATCCGCCTTACATTCACCTTACATCCGCCTTACATTCGCCTCACATCTGCCTTACATCCGCCTTACATCCGCCTTACATCCGCCTTACATCTGCCTTACATCCGCCTTACATCCGTCTTACATCCGCCTTACATTCGCCTTACACCCGCCTTACATCCGCCTTACATCCGCCTTACATTCGCCTTACATCGGCCTTACATCCGCCTTACATCCGCCTTACATCCGCCTTACATCCGCCTTACATCCGCCTTACATCTGTCTTACATCCGCCTTACATCCGTCTTACATCCGCCTTACATCCGCCTTACATCCGCCTTACATCCGCCTTACATCCGCCTTACTTTCGCCTCACATCCGCCTTACATCCGCCTTACATCCGCCTTACATCCGCCTTACATCCACGTTACATCTGCTTTACATCCGCCTTACATCCGCCTTACATCCGCCTGACATTCACCTTACATCCGCCTTACATCTGCCTTACATCCGCCTTACATCCGCCTTACATCCGCCTTACATCCGCCTTACATCCGCCTTACATCCGCCTTACATCCGCCTTACATCCGCCTTACATCCGTCTTACGTCCGCCTTACATCCGTCTTCCATCCGCCTTACATCCGCCTTACATCCGCCTTACATCCGCCTTGCATCCGCCTTGCATCCGCCTTACATCCGCCTTACATCCGCCTTACATCCGCCTTACATCCGCCTTACATCCGCCTTACATCCGCCTTACATCCGCCTTACATCCGCCTTACATCCGCCTTACATCCGCCTTACATCCGCCTTGCATCCGCCTTACATCCGCCTTACATCCGCCTTACATCCGCCTTACATCGGCCTTACATCCGCCTTACATCCGCCTTACATCCGCCTTGCATCCGCCTTACATCCGCCTTACATCCGCCTTACATCCGCCTTACATCCGCCTTACATCCGCCTTACATCCGTCTTACATCCGCCTTACATCCGCCTTACATCCGCCTTACATCCGCCTTGCATCCGCCTTGCATCCGCCTTACATCCGCCTTACATCCGCCTTACATCCGCCTTACATCCGCCTTACAGCCGCCTTACTTCCGCCTTACATCCGTCTTACATCCGCCTTACATCCGCCTTACATCCGCCTTACATCCGTCTTACATCCGCCTTACATCCGCCTTACATCCGCCTTACATCCGCCTTACATCCGCCTTACATTCACCTTACATCCGCCTTACATCCGCCTTACATCCGCCTTACATCCGCCTTACATCCGCCTTACATCCGCCTTACATCCGCCTTGCATCCGCCTTACATCCGCCTTACATCCGCCTTACATCCGCCTTACATCCGCCTTACATCCGCCTTACATCCGCCTCACATCCGCCTTACATCCGCCTTACATCCGCCTTACATCCGCCTTACATCCGCCTTACATCCGCCTTACATCCGCCTTACATCCGCCTTACATCCGCCTTGCATCCGCCTTACATCCGCCTTACATCCACCTTACATCCGCCTTACATCCGCCTTACATCCGCCTTACATCCGCCTTACATCCGCCTTACATCCGCCTTACATCCGCCTTACATCCGCCTTACATCCGTCTTACATCCGCCTTACATCCGCCTTACATCCGCCTTGCACCCGCCTTGCATCCGCCTTACATCCGCCTTGCATCCGCCTTGCATCCGCCTTACATCCGCCTTACATCCGCCTTACATCCGCCTTACATCCGCCTTACATCCGCCTTACATCCGCCTTACATCCGCCTTACATCCGTCTTACATCCGCCTTACATCCGCCTTACATCCGCCTTACATCCGCCTTACATCCGCCTTACATCCGCCTTACATTCACCTTACATCCGCCTTACATCCCTCTTACATCCGCCTTACATCCGCCTTACATCCCCCTTACATCCGCCTTACATCCGCCTTACATCCGCCTTGCATCCGCCTTACATCCGCCTTACATCCGCCTTACATCCGTCTTACATCCGCCTTACATCCGCCTCACATCCGCCTTACATCCGCCTTACATCCGCCTTACATCCGCCTTACATCCGCCTTACATCCGCCTTACATCCGCCTTACATCCGTCTTACGTCCGCCTTACATCCGTCTTACATCCGCCTTACATCCGCCTTACATCCGCCTTACATCCGCCTTGCATCCGCCTTACATCCGCCTTACATCCGCCTTACATCCGCCTTACACCCGCCTTACATCCGCCTTACATCCGCCTTACATCCGCCTTACATCCGCCTTACATCCGCCTTACATCCGCCTTACATCCGCCTTACATCCGCCTTACATCCGCCTTACATCCGCCTTACATCCGCCTTACATTCGCCTTACATCCGCCTTACATCCGCCTTACATTCGCCTCACATCCGCCTTACATCCGCCTTACATCCGCCTTACATCCGCCTTACATCCGCCTTACATCCGCCTTACATTCGCCTTACATCCGCCTTACATCCGCCTTACATCCGCCTTACATCCGCCTTACATCCGCCTTACATCCGCCTTACATCCGCCTTACATCCACCTTACATCCGCCGTTGCGTCGTTGGGCACGCGTATTACCAATGGAGTACTGTTGTAAGACGGGGCGTCTTAGGAGGCGCCTTACATCCGCCTTACATCCGCCTTACATCCGCCTTACATCCGCCTTACATCCGCCTTACATCCGCCTTACATCCGCCTTACATCCGCCTTACATCCGCCTTACATCCGCCTTACATCCGCCTTACATCCGCCTTACATCCGCCTTACATCCGCCTTACATCCGCCTTACATCCGCCTTACATCCGCCTTACATCCGCCTTACATTCACCTTACATCCGCCTTACATCCGCCTTACATCCGCCTTACATTCGCCTTACATCCGCCTTACATCCGCCTTACATTCGCCTCACATCCGCCTTACATCCGCCTTACATCCGCCTTACATCCGCCTTACATCTGCCTTACATCCGCCTTACATTCGCCTTACATCCGCCTTACATCCGCCTTACATCCGCCTTACATCCGCCTTACATCCGCCTTACATCCGCCTTACATCCGCCTTACATCCACCTTACATCCGCCTTACATCCGCCTTACATCCGCCTTACATCCGCCTTACATCCGCCTTACATCCGCCTTACATCCGCCTTACATCCGCCTTACATCCGCCTTACATCCGCCTTACATTCGCCTTACATTCACCTTACATCCGCCTTACATCCGCCTTACATCCGCCTTACATTCGCCTTACATCCGCCTTACATCCGCGTTACATCCGCCTTACATCCGCCTTACATTCGCCTTACATCCGCCTTACATCCGCCTTACATTCGCCTCACATCCGCCTTACATCCGCCTTACATCCGCCTTACATCCGCCTTACATCTGCCTTACATCCGCCTTACATCCGCCTTACATCCGCCTTACATCCGCCTTACATCCGCCTTACATCCGCCTTACATCCGCCTTACATCCGCCTTACATCCGCCTTACATCCGCCTTACATCCGCCTTACATCCGCCTTACATTCACCTTACATTCGCCTCACATCCGCCTTACATCCGCCTTACATTCGCCTTACATCCGCCTTACATCCGCCTTACATTCGCCTCACATCCGCCTTACATCCGCCTTACATCCGCCTTACATCCGCCTTACATCTGCCTTACATCCGCCTTACATCCGCCTTACATCTGCCTTACATCCGCCTTACATCCGCCTTACATCCGCCTTACATCCGCCTTACATCCGCCTTACATCCGCCTTACATCCGCCTTACATTCACCTTACATCCGCCTTACATTCGCCTCACATCTGCCTTACATCCGCCTTACATCCGCCTTACATCCGCCTTACATCTGCCTTACATCCGCCTTACATCCGTCT
Organism: Eutreptiella sp. 'Long Island Sound 2002'; assembly: GCA_964036045.1. Taxonomy (NCBI): domain Eukaryota; phylum Euglenozoa; class Euglenophyceae; order Eutreptiales; family Eutreptiaceae; genus Eutreptiella; species Eutreptiella sp. 'Long Island Sound 2002'. The sequence goes on along the minus strand of OZ038383.1, from coordinate 126,374,013 downwards.
TACATCCGCCTTACATCCGCCTTACACCCGCCTTACATCCGCCTTACATCCGCCTTACATTCGCCTTACATCCGCGTTACATCCGCCTTACATCCGCCTTACATCCGCCTTACATCCGCCTTACATCCGCCTTACATCTGTCTTACATCCGCCTTACATCCGTCTTACATCCGCCTTACATCCGCCTTACATCTGCCTTACACCCGCCTTACATCCGCCTTACATTCACCTTACATCCGCCTTACATCCGTCTTACATCCGCCTTACATCCGCCTTACATCCGCCTTACATCCGCCTTACATCCGCCTTACTTTCGCCTCACATCCGCCTTACATCCGCCTTACATCCGCCTCACATCCGCCTTACATCCACGTTACATCTGCTTTACATCCGCCTTACATCCGCCTTACATCCGCCTGACATTCACCTTACATCCGCCTTACATCTGCCTTACATCTGCCTTACATCCGCCTTACATCCGCCTTACATCCGCCTTACATCCGCCTTACATCCGCCTTACATCCGCCTTACATCCGTCTTACGTCCGCCTTACATCCGTCTTCCATCGGCCTTACATCCGCCTTACATCCGCCTTACATCCGCCTTGCATCCGCCTTGCATCCGCCTTACATCCGCCTTACATCCGCCTTACATCCGCCTTACATCCGCCTTACATCCGCCTTACATCCGCCTTACATCCGCCTTACATCCGCCTTACATCCGCCTTACATCCGCCTTACATCCGCCTTACATCCGCCTTACATCCGCCTTACATCCGTCTTACGTCCGCCTTACATCCGTCTTCCATCGGCCTTACATCCGCCTTACATCCGCCTTACATCCGCCTTGCATCCGCCTTGCATCCGCCTTACATCCGCCTTACATCCGCCTTACATCCGCCTTACATCCGTCTTACATCCGCCTTACATCCGCCTTACATCCGCCTTGCACCCGCCTTGCATCCGCCTTACATCCGTCTTACATCCGCCTTACATGCGCCTTACATCCGCCTTACATCCGCCTTGCATCCGCCTTGCATCCGCCTTACATCCGCCTTACATCCGCCTTACATCCGCCTTACATCCGCCTTACATCCGCCTTACATCCGCCTTACATCCGCCTTACATCCGTCTTACATCCGCCTTACATCCGCCTTACATCCGCCTTGCATCCGCCTTACATCCGCCTTACATCCGCCTTACATTCACCTTACATCCGCCTTACATCCGCCTTACATCCGCCTTACATCCGCCTTACATCCGCCTTACATCCGCCTTACATCCGCCTCACATCCGCCTTACATCCGCCTTACATCCGCCTTACATCCGCCTTACATCCGCCTTACATCCGCCTTACATCCGTCTTACGTCCGCCTTACATCCGTCTTACATCCGCCTTACATCCGCCTTACATCCGCCTTACATCCGCCTTGCATCCGCCTTGCATCCGCCTTACATCCGCCTTACATCCGCCTTACATCCGCCTTACACCCGCCTTACATCCGCCTTACATCCGCCTTACATCCGCCTTACATCCGCCTTACATCCGTCTTACATCCGCCTTACATCCGCCTTACATCCGCCTTGCATCCGCCTTACATCCGCCTTACATCCGCCTTACATCCGCCTTACATCCGCCTTACATCCGCCTTACATCCGCCTTACATCCGCCTTACATCCACCTTACATCCGCCTTACATCCGCCTTACATCCGCCTTACATCCGCCTTACATCCGCCTTACATCCGCCTTACATCCGCCTTACATCCGCCTTACATCCGCCTTACATCCGCCTTACATCCGCCTTACATCCGCCTTACATCCGTCTTACATCCGCCTTACATCCGCCTTACATCCGCCTTACATCCGCCTTACATCCGCCTTACATCCGCCTTACATCCGCCTTACATCCGCCTTACATCCGCCTTACATCCGTCTTACATCCGCCTTACATCCGCCTTACATCCGCATTACATCCGCCTTGCATCCGCCTTGCATCCGCCTTACATCCGCCTTACATCCGCCTTACATCCGCCTTACATCCGCCTTACATCCGTCTTACATCCGCCTTACATCCGCCTTACATCCGCCTTACATCCGCCTTACATCCGCCTTACATCCGCCTTACATCCGTCTTACATCCGCCTTACATCCGCCTTACATCCGCCTTGCATCCGCCTTGCATCCGCCTTGCATCCGCCTTGCATCCGCCTTACATCCGCCTTACATCCGCCTTACATCCGCCTTACATCCGCCTTACATCCGCCTTACATCCGCCTTACATCCGCCTTACATCCGCCTTACATCCGCCTTACATCCGTCTTACATCCGCCTTACATCCGCCTTACATCCGCCTTACATCCGCCTCACATCCGCCTCACATCCGCCTTACATCCGCCTTACATCCGCCTTACATCCGCCTTACATCCGCCTTACATCCGCCTTGCATCCGCCTTGCATCCGCCTTACATCCGCCTTACATCCGCCTTGCATCCGCCTTGCATCCGCCTTGCATCCGCCTTACATCCGCCTTACATCCGCCTTACATCCGCCTTACATCCGCCTTACATCCGCCTTACATCCGCCTTACATCCGTCTTACATCCGCCTTACATCCGCCTTACATCCGCCTTACATCCGCCTCACATCCGCCTTACATCCGCCTTACATCTGCCTTACATCCGCCTTACATCCGCCTTACATCCGCCTTACATCCGCCTTGCATCCGCCTTACATCCGCCTTACATCCGCCTTACATCCGTCTTACATCCGCCTTACATCCGCCTTACATCCCCCTCAACACCCGCCGCAGGTCGCGATGCTGCTGGTGAAGGCGGGGGCGGACGTGCACGTGGCGGACGAGGGCGGGACGGTGGCTCTGCACTACGCCGCGCGGGCGCAGCTGACCGGCCTCTGTGACGTCCTGATCGAGGCCGGGGCGGAGATGCCCGACATTGACTCGGACGAGGAGGGCCGCGATGTGGGCGGGGGCCGCAGCAATCAGGCCGCCCCGGGGGGTCTGCAGCCGGCGGTGCTCGCGGAGCTGGCGGCGCAGCTGCTGGGGAGCACGATGACGGGCGCAAGATGATGCGCCTGTGACGGCATGGGCCACACCTGCACCCCCCTTCAAGGGGCCAAAATGTTGAGGGTGTGTCGGGGTCGAGGACTGCACCTGGGCACCCCCCGTGGCTGGGACCCGGTAAGGCACACCGGCCGCCAAAGCATGTGGATATTACTGATGGACAACGGCAAAGCAGTCATGATTCGTCCCAAAATGCCCAAACGGCGGGGGGGGCGTTTTTCCAGATTGGGGGCCGCCGGTTGGCGAGCATCGCACACTCTTGTCATGGGCTGTGGTCGTGGGGGCATTTCCCAAACAGTCCAGTGCGGCCACCGCCGGCCACCTTGGCTTGGGGGCCATTCAGCGCCTGTGTTCACCCACTTGTCCGCTGGTTACACTCACTATATCGGAGAGGGAGGGACCACGGGGGGTGCCCAGGTGCAGGCCCTGACCCCAACACCCCCCACCCCCGCTCTCGGGGGCCAAAATGTTTGAGAGGTCCGGACCATTGTACACGCCAAGATGGGGACATTGGCCGGCGCCGCAGGCGCCAGAAAACTTCGGTGCCCCGTGTAAAGGGGCCGGGAGAACCGGCAACCCCATGTGTTTGTACTCAAAATGCTCAGTTTTTTCTCGGCATTTTCCCTGGGCCTCCAAGAAGGCAGGATTTGTGCAGCCGCGTCTGACTTTGTGGCCACATCGATGTTTCCCCTGCCACGGGGACACATGGGGACACATGTCGTTTGTTGCTCGTTGAAGATCCCGCCCTCGAAGCTCAGCCCCGGCACGAAGTAGCGGTTGGTGTTTTTGGTCCAAGGTCCAAGCCCCCCCCCCCCCCCCCACACCGCCACCCCCATCCCCCTTCAAGGGGCCAAAATGTTTAGGGTGTGTCGGAGTCAAGGACTGCACCTGGGCACCCCCCGTGGCTGGGACCCGGTAAGGCACACCGGCCGCCAAAGCATGTGGATATTACTGATGGACAACGGCAAAGCAGGCACGATTCGTCCCAAAATGCTTCTCCTGCTTCGATCGTGCGAGTGATGTTCCATCGTCGTCAACGTTACGCTATATAAACCGCCCACTACGCATGGCTTGCAGTGCCGGGGGAGGAGGGGGGAGGGGCCGTAGGAGGGTGGACGCTGTTTGAGGGCATTCCTGGATTCCTGGATTCCTGTGCCCAATCCAATCCGGTCATCCGGGCCCAAGCCAAAGCCATTGGACTCAAGCAGACCTCACGCATGCTGCTGAGTCCCTGGACGCCCGAATGCGCTGCTGCGCACATTGCGGAGGGATGTGCAGCAGGGGTTTCCTTTGGGGTGTGTCCTACCCTACGCGGCAGGGGTTGTCAGAATGGGTGGGTGGGTGGGTGTCCAACCGCCAGCCCCCCCCCCTCCCCTCCCCCCCTAGGGTAGGCCATTTTCGGTCAGCGCCAAAGGCGCTGGTCAAGGCATTTTGCCTGTGGTCGTTGGGTGGGTAGGTGGGTTGTGGGGTTTCCAATAGCCCCCCCACCCCCCGACGCATGCTGCTGCTAGGTGGCCCCCCCCGATGTATTTTCGTTCATCCAACTTGGCTGGGGTGCGGCCGAGGCCTACCGTTTTCGTGCATAGTCATATGATGTGAATACCCCCAAACCGGCTGATTCGATGCGACCTTCGGGGTGATGACATATATAAAGGCCGTCCACTTTGCGCAGTGTCCCACATGCGCTGGGGCACTCCTTGGACGACCAATACCGAGTGAGGCCAGTCACAACTTGTCACTGCCATCATCGCTACACCGTTCAGTCACCACAACCAAAGCACATTTGATTTGCCGGGTCCCGTTATTGGAGCGATCCGGGCGTCTGAAACAAACCGATTGAAAACGGGTGTGCGATGTCAGTGAGACGTCACACCAAGGTGCTCGCTGATGGAGAGGGATGACTTGGTTGAACCCAGGTTGCAGTGAGCCCCGAGCACCAGTTGCTGAATGTGTCCTGTCTGTGTGTTGCTGTGTGTTGGGTGTGTTAGTGTCTGATCCTGGTCTGTGCTGCAGTTTGCGCTGCAGGATCTGAAGATTGCTCTGGCAAATATTCCAAGTGTGTTCCAAGTGTGCACCCACTGTTTGTATTGTACTGTATTGTATACTACAAGAATGTGTGTGGTACCCGGCGGCATGCGGTGGTTGATGCCAGTCATTCTCATGCCCAGCCTTGCAGTGCTGCAATGGGTTTGCCGAGTGGCCCCTGTGGGCAGGTGGCGATCGGCCGGTGCCTGTGATCTCTGTTCCGTTCCAGTTCGTTCCGTTCAGCCACTCGTGGTATGCCGGGTCCTGTGCTATGAGCACACAGCCGGTGTCCGCAAGACGCACACGCCTGGCGTGCAATGGCCATTGGCGTGTCAACACGTGATGCTCATCGACCACAAAATGCCATTTTTCGATCACCAACTCCAGGCAGTTGGTCGGACATTGCCATCGGGTCACGTTGTTGCAGTTGTTGAGGCATCACACGGGTATCGTCAGGAGTCGTGTGGCCAGCGTGGCAGCCGCGTAGTGCCCCCCAAAGATCGGGCTTCCGTTGCTCCTACACAGGGCTGTCTTTTAGGAATGAGATATTTCTTTCTGCCCTCGGTGGTTGGGGGGCTTAACCGACGGCGGTTGATGGCCAACCGACACCGGTTGGCGGATGACCGAATCGCCTGCTGGCGCCCTGCGGTGGCAACTGGTTTTTTGTTCTGGCATTATGGACAGCCTTGATCCTATAAAAAGGTGAAGCCTCGCATTTCTGCACGTATTTTGCACCCCAATTTAAGCCAACCCAAACCAAAACCAAGACCAAAACCAAAACCCAAGCCATTGAAAAGTTGTTCATGTCAATGCAAAGGGTCTTCGGCAGGAGACGCTGATGCATTGGACTCACAAGGGGTGCACTTTCTTCATGTGCCTGGCTCTGGCCGCGCCGTGCTCGTGGTGCGGTGGTGGTGGTGTGCGGCCGACTCTGCGTCGTGCCAGAGTGTTTGTCCAGGTCTGGGGTGTGTGTTGGCTGGCTCGGTGCAGCGCCGTGGCGTCTGCGGGTGGGTCGTCAGAAAATCTTGTGCGTTTAATTAAATTGCCCGGTTTTAATGTCCACAGGCATAATTTCATTGCTACTGCATGTTTCTGGATGGTTTTGATGGGGAGCGATTGGTAGCCCCCCCCCCCCCCGCGATTGGGACCCGCCCTTGATCAGTACCTGTGGGGCGGGGGGGCGTCACTTTGAGTTTCCAATTCAATTAGAAGGTTGGATGGTGAGGGTCTTGTTTGTGTTTACTGTTCGGACAGGGTAGTCTGATTGGTGCATTGCATCCGGTCCATCGCATATGAGTGCTCTGGTACTGGTGATGCATGACTGTGCCCCTACCGCACAGAGGTCTCGCCTCCATGCGCGAATGCCCCCATGGCCCACCCAACCGCATGAGCAGCTCCTCAAAGTGAAATGCTCGCGCCGGAAAAAGTGGCGCGTGGTGCCTGTCTCTCAGTAGAACATGCATCCCAACGGGCAGTCTCTCAGTCCTTTTGTGGATCATATGCCCTCGTGTCTGCGTGCCTTGCTTTGTGTCACAGGTCCGTTGTGTGCCCCTGCAGGTGGGGGGGTCGTTTTGGCTATATCTTCCCAGGCGGGCACTGATCAAGGGGGGTGAGCGGGTGGGGGCTACCCCGGCAACTGTTGCTTTCTCCAGTGCGACCATGAAGGTTCACCAAGCCATTCCTTCCCATTGCATGACAGATCAATCAAAGTCGTTTGTCTGCCACCATCTGTTTCAGCTCCCCAACAGTCGTCAACTTTGAGTGCACTGTGATCGCTGGCAGCCCGCAAAGCTGTGCAATCCTAGCCTTTGCCGTGGGTGATCCTTCCAGGTCTGATGGGTGCTCAGAACAGCCCACGAAGACACACTGGCGATCCACATGCTTAGGCCATCGACTTGGGTGTGCACACGACGGGTCGTGACTTCTTTCAGACCCTCGAGACATCCCAGGCTTTGCTTCTCGGCAGGCGTATATCATGCCTCTATCTGTACATGTGTTCTGGTCAAAGCATTCAACTGCATTCAGGGCCCACCTGGTTAAGTCTCCGTTACACCTGTTACACCCCCACTCCATTCCCATTTTCCTCCGTTGAGTTCCTGTTACACTCCGTTGCACCCCCTTTACACGCCCTTCTGGTTTTGCTGCAGTCTGTTACATTCCCGTCACACTCCATCGTGTTTCCAGTACACTTCGGTGTACCCCAGTTACATCGCCCCACTACACCCCGGTATGATCCCATTCCATTTTTAAACCATCTCAACATGTGTGCGGCTGATTCAGTTCAGGACTACATGTGGCTATTTACAGCAAATTGAGGGGATTAGCGACCGTGTTTGGCTTTGTGTGGCTCACTGCCGGCGTACTTGATGTACATGCGGCTTGTTGTGGCTTCACTTGGCTTTCACGTGTCACACCCCAGCGCGTCAATCACATGCTTTGTCTACATTTGAACATATAAGTCAACCCATGTACAGCACTAGGGCTGCCATTCTCCTGGGCCTGTGGGGGGCTGCAAGGTGCTGGTTGGAGTGTGACTGTTTTCAAACTTTTTGTTTTTGCAAAACAAAACTCCTTTTGCCAGCTTGTACAGGAAACTGCCCATCGAAAGAAGTGTTTCCAAGAACAATTAGAAAAGATGCACTGGTGAAGATTTACTCATTAAACTAATGGAATGGAATGCCGGATTTCATGGTAAAGGTGGATCGTGATGGGCTGATTGCTGAAAAGATGAAAAGGAAAAAGGCTGAAAAACAAAACCGAAATAGTAAAAAGGCCATCCCATTAGTGTAGAAAACCAGTGAAGAAACTGATGTGGACAGAGAGTGCGTGTACGGAGCAGGTACTCAAAGCAAGTGAAGGCTGCGCTGGCGAAAAGCAAACAGTTCACTGTTATCATACGGAGGCCCAGCAAAGCACAGTCCCAGATCAGAAGTACTGAGTGTCGGCTGGTGGAGGGGGGAATTATGCAAGCTAGAATTTCTGCATTTCAAATTATGTACAATTTGTTGGGTGTTTTTAAGGATTTGTGCACGCAATAACAGCAAGCGCCCACTTTTTCTCACGAGCAACTATTGGGAACCATACATAATTTGTCCGCTCATCTTTAAGAAGTGGCACAGATTTTGTCGCGCCAGAATTTGTAGATTCGTATTTTCGCCCACACGGAATCCCCCCCCCAAGGTATATCTCAAGCGTAGAGGTGTTTTATGCACTCCAAGTTTAAAATAATAGAAAAAAGGAAAAAACAAAAACAAAGTGGACTCAGCTTCTCAGGCTATGGTGTGAGGTCACCTCACTGATATTGGCAGCTCTTAGCATTATATACGGTTGGTATCAATCCCCCTTTTCCATTTCAATTTCCTCAAGACAGGTGATGGATAATTAAATGCACTTTTGGAAGTGTAGTTGCAGAGTTCTCGGATCTGCTCTTTGAGCCTGTGTGTATTTGCGAGGGTCTCCCACTCTATCGCAAAGTGCATGGTTATATGCTGACCATAGTCATTTAACCAAGCTGGCAGCGTGGCGTAGACAGGCTTGTTGCTCAGGCATTCTGGGGTACCTAACATCGGTGTGTCCATGGAGCACGTGGGTGTTCGTGTCAACAACAAGCTGTCAACACCGGATGGACTCCTAGGAGGGATGGACAGATGGGTCACCACTCTGTTGAACTGGATTGCAACTCAGGCATGGCTTCAGTAGGCGGTGATCCTCGATCATATGCTTTAGGGCTCTTGTTGCCTCGAGGTGGTGTCTTGCTGCACCAGATAGAGGGGATTCACAAAAGATCCTTGACAACGGAGCTCTGCTCGGCATGAGGGTTTCTTTCCCAAAGATCATCACTTGTGTACTCCAACTACGTTTAGGAGGCCTGATAACCGCTCAGAGGTGTTTGGGCCAGCGTGGCAGGTATCAATGACAGGTTCTCTTTAGCTGGGGCATGAGCGTGCACGGTTTCTTGGGTCTGAAGAACCAGTGCACGTACACCGTTGTTTTTCTGTAAAATTTTCCCTCCTTGGTCATTGTCCCGGGTCTTGATTCCCTTACGGTTCCCAGATCGGGAGAATCCTTTGGTACCCTGCTCGCATGGCAGGTTGAGGTTGCCACTTTGGCAGATTGGAACCTGAATGATGTTTGGCCCGTCGTACACCCTCCTTCTCCTGAGATTCAGGTGCCTGATGGCTGGACATGGGGTTTTCCTGCCGCTGATGAGACCTTTGATCGCCCATTGCAAGGGCCTGTGAGTTATTCGCAAGCATCACTGGACGATGACTGCCCTCTCTCTTCTGCCACTTTGCTCCGGCGGATTGATAGGGTGTGTGTGTGCCCAGAGTTGGCCTCGGAGCTGATGGGAGCTTTCCCGACCTCTTTGACAAAGTCAAATCACAAATGTGTTGTTTTCATTTTGTCGCCACGGGTCAGCCCCAGTGTGGCCGCATGAGAAAGGATTCCCACTTCTTTTCTTTCGGATGAGGCACTTGTCTCTAACCCTATGACTAGGTTACGGGCACAGTTGTCGACCGATTTGGGGTGGTGGGATGAAGCACAGTCAAAGATTCGTGAGGTAGCGTGGCGTTACGAGAAGACACATCACCCTAGTGGTTTCCTAGAAGCAGCGGCCTATGTCGGGTCTTGCACTCGGCTAAGGGTTTCAGCGGAGGCACGTGAATTTTTGGAGCTCAAGGGGTTCCGGCCGTCCGCAGATGAGGTTGCATGCTCTTAGCTGGTGGCTTTGGCGGAGCGGTAACAGCTGGATAGGACAGGCATGCAGGTTTTGCAGTCTTTGAAGGAGGTATTGGCCCACGAGGCCTCACCTCGGGCACGTCCGAAGGCGGAGATCGCTAGGTTAGTTCGAGAACTTCAGAAACGCCGCCGCTTGTGTGTTTGAAAACAACAAGGGGTTTCGCTCCTCATGGACCCGTTGAAAATGGCCAAGGCTTTTTCCGATTATTGGGGTGGCATTATGGCCGACAATGGGGCATCGGTCTTGGGTTGCAAGGATTTTCTTCATAACTTGGGGCTGCCTCGCCAGTGGCCGGGCGCTGCCCCTAAGCTACTACACACACTAAGGGAGGAGGTTGTTCTCACTGCGCTGGAGCGCATGCACTCGACGTCCTCGCTAGGATGGGATGGTGTGTCGGCCGCGGTTTATCAGCGAATGTCCGCAGTTTTTGTCCCACAGATGTTGCATATGGTGAGGATTATGTGGTCGTCGGGGGTGGTTCCTGAGTCTTGGTCGTTGGCCATCATGAACTATATCCCTAAACGACCGGGGATACCTGAGGTGTCCGCCTTGCGGCCCATATGCCTACGAAATTCAGTTTTTAAATCGCACTTTTTAGTGGCACTTTGTTACTTTTACTTGAAGATCTGATCGCCATTGTCACTCCAAAGGAGCAAAAGGCATTTTTAAAAGGGCGGTCAATTTTTCACCATATCTGGGGTTCGCGGGGGGCGTGGGATCAGTATACAGTGGGGGCTTTTCTAACGCTCGATTTTGCCAAAGCATATGATAGTGTTCAACATGCTTATATGTGTGCCGTTGCAAAGTATTTCGGTGTTGATCAAGCTTTGGTTTCTCTACTGATTCGTCTCTTTCAGGCGCCTTTTATTTTTGCGGTTGCACATGGGATAGTACGGGAGGAGAAGGTCTACCCCCACTCAGGTGTCCGGCAGGGCGACCCGTTGTCTCCGGCTCTTTTTGTGTTGTTTTGCTCACCACTGGTTTCTCAGCTATAGGCCATTTCTCCACTGTTGGTGGTCCGTCTGTACACGGATGATTTGCTTGTGCATCTGGAAGCTATGCCTCGGCCGACGGTTCAGGTCATCTTTGCGCCTTAATTTTGACAAGACTAGGTTTGTTCTTCGTGGCTTCTGGCCTGATCCGGTTCGCCAGCAATTGGTAGAGCTGGGTTGTAAGGCCGATGCCTCGACTCGGTATCCGGGGATCCTATTGGGTGACGTCTCTTCGGAAGAGGCGTATGCGCCGGCATTGACGAAAGCCATGGCAAAGGCTAGGTCTGTAGCACATTTTAGCTTGGATTTGTATGAACCTTCTGAGCTTCTTCAGACTTGGATCCTCCCCATCCTTGCTTTCCCCGCGAAGGCGTATTTTCCCACACTGTCTATGTGTTCCTCGTTACGGTCTGTATATTTGGCTGCCCTTAGGCTCAATAGCTGGTCGCTCACGCTGCCACATCTCGAACGCACAAAGCAATAGGGGGGTATTCGGCCACCCCAACCCTGTATGTGCCTGCTGTGGCAGCATGCATCGGTTTTTGTTTCTTTGGTACATGCGCCGGAACGGTTTCCGGGGGCGGTGGGGGATCATTTCCGGCGGTGGGCCTCGCGGTTCATGGTCTGTCGGTGACACCGGAGACACTACAATGGTTTTAGCTAGCGGTGGTCCCTTTGGCGATTTTGCCTTTCTTGGTTTTGTCCGCGAGGGCGTTTTCCCTGCTTCAGCAGGCTTTTCTAGCGGCGCTACCGTCTGCCTGTCTCTCTTCCACATGGCCGGCATGGTATACCGTAGCGTACTGGGACCATCATGGGCATACTTATTTTTCCCCATCCCTGATCCGTCAGGGGATAATGACGCTTCAACAGCTTAGGGCGCTGGGAAACTTCCCCGGTTGTCTTCCGCCTACGTCGGAGCCGAGGTATCGGGAACCGCCAAACCCGGCCTCTACAGCGGGGGAGTTTGGCCGCGATTTGGTTTTGAATTGGGGTAGTACTCCTACGTTGCGCATGCTTATGACGGCCTCTCCGGTCGAAGAGCGTGTTCGGATGATACCTGGGGTCATTTGAACTCTCTGCGGTTGGAAGGGCCTGTACGTGACTTTCTGCTGGCAGCTCTATGGAGAAAGCTGCCGGTGGGTGACCGAATTGCTGTGTCTCACGCAAGACACTGCCCCCTCTGTTGGGCGGTTGAGACGCACGACCATGCGGTTTCTGCCTACCCTTTCCTGGGCTTAGTGTCTTCCCTCATTGCTATGCTTTTGCCTCGTTCGGGGGTGGGGGGTATTGCGAGAACGGCACCGGATTTGGTGCTGAACCACCTCCCGACTTCCTTGAGTTCTGCGGCTGGTTTGTTGTTTTGGTCTGTTGTCTCAGTGAACTGGTCTTTTCGCTGTGCCACCTCCTTGAGTGGGCCTGCGCGTCTTCGTGATCAAGACTCACGACTAGGACCGAGCTGAGTCCTAGTCTTGGTTAACTCATTTGAAATCACCGTGCAGCAAAGCCGGCTTGCTTTGCAAATGTTCCTACACGGGTAGGACGATCGTCCTGAAACATGGCTCAAAAACGGCTTGTTTTCACCTCGAAATCGCCCACCCCGTGGCACCACGGCATGGCACACGCCTTATTCCCCACCCATTTGCATTCCTTTGATGGCCCAATCGCTATGGAAGAACAACAGCCCTCATTGGAAACACCTACGCAGCAGACCAACGATCGTCCTGAGTTTTCAGGACAATCGTCCTTAGAACGGACCCAAAACAGCCATTTTTGGACACCAAACCGGCCATAGAACGGGCTAGACGGCTCGGAACGGCACGAAACTTGTTTGTGGTGATGCACATTTGCTTCCCGGTCGTTTTGAGCTACTTGGATGCCGGATTTGAGCCACGGTGTGGTCGCAAGGGTTTTTGGACAGCCTGCTGCTGCTTGCTGCTGCTGCTGCTGCTTGCTAAAATGCGTTGCTCATCCTTGGACCCTAAAAGGTGGTGTAAAATCTCGACAGGGTAAACCCAGCTCGGTAATCAAGACTCGCGACTAGGACCGAGTTGGGTCCTAGTCTTGGATACCGCATTGGAAATCACCGTGGAGCAAAGCCCGCCTGCTTTGCATATTTTCGTGCACGATCAGGACGATCGGCCTGAAACATGTCTCAAAAACGAGTTGTTTTGACCTCAAAATCGCGTATCCCGTGGCACCACGGCATGGCACACGCCTTGTTCCCCACCCATCTGCATTCCTTTCACGGCCCAATCTCTATGGAAGAACAACGGCCCTCATTGGAAACACCTACGCGGCGGACCAACGATCGTCCTGAGTTTTCAGGACGATCGGCCTGAAAAGAGCCCGAAAACGGCCATCTTTGGACACCAAACCGGCCATAGAACGGGCTAGACGGCTCGGAACGGCACGAAACTTGTTTGTGGTGATGCGCGTTTGCTACCCGGTCGTTTTAAGCTACTCGGATGCCGGTTTTGAGCCACGGTGTGGTAGCAAGGACTTTTGGACCGCCCGTTGCTGCTGCTTACTGCTGCTGCTGCTTGCTGCTTGCTAAAACGTGTTGCTCACCCTTGGACCCTAAAAGGTAGTGTAAAACCTCGAAAGGGTAAACCCAGCTCGGTAATAAATACTCGCGAATAGGACCGAGCTGGGTCCTAGTCTTGGTTGACGCATTGGAAATCACCGTGGAGCAAAGCCCGCTTGCTTTGCAGATGTTCTTCCATGGTCAGGACGATTGTCCTGAAACATGGCTCAAAAACGGCTTGTTTTCACCTCCAAATTGCCCACCCTGTGGCACCACGGCATGGCACACGCCTTATTCCCCACCCATTTGCATTCCTTTGATGGACCAATCGCTATGGAAGAACAACGGCCCTCATTGGAAACACCTACGCAGTAGACCAACGATAGTCCTAATTTTTCAGGACGATCGGCCTGAAAACAGCCCAAAAACGGCCGTCCGCGGTTGAAGCCGAATGCTTCCACACTACGAGCTCGTTTTGTTCTTGCTATTTCGCCATTTCTGCTTGCAGGGTTGATTGCCGTTTACTGGGATGGATTGCGTGAAATGGTTCATGGTGTGTGTATTGGGGGTTTTGGGATATGCTCTGATACTGGGCTGCGGTTCTCCTCCCCTTTACCGGTACAAGATCCGCACACAAACATGCGAGCTAAGCTGCGGGCTGTGTTGTGGGCCCCGGAGCGCCACCGGCCAGGTGTACGTGAGGTTTTCTGTACGGATTGCAGCATGGTCTACCTGGGCGTCATGGGGAGAGCCGCGCGGTGGAAGCGCCATGCTTGGTTTAATGCGTCTAGCCCGGTTTCCCACGTCGACCTCTGGGTTAAAGTACTCTCTTTGTGTGATCGATATGTGGGTGAACTCAGTTGGCTTAAGGTCCCGGCACTCTGTGGTGTGCCGCGCAATGAAGAGGCAGATTCCCTCGCCAATGAGGGTCGATTAGATAGTCCTTTGTACTTGTTGCCGACTGTCACGAAGGTCAGCTCTATCGTCCTGGATGAGGATGACAGGGCAGTCCAGGTGCAGGATATGTTGGAGGACCAGTCCCCATGTCTAGACACGGTGGCCGGTTGTTTGAATTTCGACTCGGATTGGGATGATGGACACCAATAGTTTGGCCTCCGTCAAGGATGGCTTGCCATTAGAGTGCCTTATCCCAATTAGTTTGGTGCCTTAGATCTTTTTCTTAGGATATGGTATGTGTATAGCGGGGGTGGAAAAATGAAGAGTCGATGTTGTATGGTCGACACGATTCTCAAAAAGATGGCTTTCTCCGTTCCATTGTTAAAAAGAGGACCCTTTGTGAGTCCGATAGCCACCCATTTCGCTTACCATGGGGTGTAGTCCTTCCAGTTCCAAGGCACACTTTGCGCGCCCCTTGAGAGGGCAATGCCAAGAGCTGTATGGTAACTAAAATTGCTTCCATAGAGTTTTGCATTCTCTTGCCGTAGGTCAATGAGGCTCCCTAGAAGGAGCCTATGGGAAGTGTGTAGGGGCGGGTAATGAGACCACCTCGCTCCATGGTTTGGCCTCCGTCAAGGATCGCTTGCCATGAGAGTGCCTTATCCCAATTGGTTTGGGGCCTAGATCTTTTTCTTGGGATATGGTATGTGGATAGCGGGAGTGGAAAAATGAAGAGTTGATGCCGTATGGTCCACACGGTTCTCAAAATGATGGGTTTTCTCCGTTCCATTGTTGAAAAGAGGACCCTTTGTGAGTCCCATAGCCACCCATTTCGCTTTCCATGGGGTGTAGTCCTTCCAGTTGCAAGGCACACCCTGTGCGCCCCTTGAGAGGGCTATGCAAGGAGGTGTTTGGTAAGTAAAATTGCTTTCATGGAGTTTTTGATCCTCGTGCTGTAGGTCAATGAGGCTCCCTAGAAGGAGCCTATGGGACTGCTGCACGGGGCGAGTAATGAGACCACCTCGCTCCATAGTTTGGCCTGCGTCATGGATGGCCCGCCATTGCAGTGCCTTATCCCAATTGGTTTGCGGCCTAGATCTTTTTCTTGGGATATCGTATGTGGATAGCGGGAGTGGAAGAATGAAGAGTCGATGCCATATGGTCCACACGGTTCTCAAAATAATGGTCTTCTCCGTACCATTGTGGAAAAGAGGACCCAGTGTGAGTCCCATAGCACCCCATTTCGCTTACCATGGGGTGTAATCGTTCCAGTTCCAAGGCACACTTTGCGCGCTCCTTGAGAGGGTTATGCAAGGAGCTGTTTGTAAATATAATTGCTTCCATAGGGTTTTGGATCCTCTTGCCGTGGGTCAATGAGGCTCCCTAGAAGGAGCCTATGGGAAAGCTGCAGGGGGTGAGTAATGAGACCACCTCGCTCCATGGTTTGGCCTCCAACAAGAATGGCTTGCCACTAAAGTGCCTTATTCCAATTGGTTTGGGGCCTAGATCTTTTTCTTGGTATATGGCATATGGATAGCAGGGGTGGAAAAATGAAGAGTCGATATTGTATGGTCCACACGATTCTCAATATGATGGTTTTCTCCGTTCCATTGTTGAAAAGAGTGTGTGAGTCCCATAGCACCCCATTTCGCTTACCATGGGATGTAGTCCTTCCACTTCCAAGGCACACTTTGCGCGCCCCTTGAGAGGGCTATGCAAGGAAGTGTTTCGTAACTAAAATTGCTTCGGTAGAGTTTTGGATCCTCGTGCCGTGGGTCAATGGGGCTCTCTAAAACAAGCCTATGGGAAGGCTGCAGGGGGCGGGTAATGAGACCACCTAGCTCCATAGTTTTGCCTCCGTCAAGGATGGCCTGCCATTAGAGTTCCTTATCCCAATTGGGTTGGGGACTAGAACTTATTCTTGGATATGGCATGTGGATAGCGGGAGTGGAAAAAATGAAGAGTCGATGCCGTATGGTCCATACAATTCTCAAAAAGATGTTTGTCTTCGTTCCAATGGTGAAAACAGGACTCTGTGTGAGTCCCATAGCACGCCATTTCGCTTACCATGGGGTGTAGTCCTTCCAGTTGCAAGGCACACTTTGCGCGCCCCTTGAGAGGGCTATGCAAGGAGATGTTCGGTAACTACAATTGCTTTCATAGGGTTTTGGATTCTCTTGCCGTAGGTCAATGAGGCTCCCTAAAACAAGCCTATGGGACTGCTGCACGGGGCAGGCAATGAGACCACCTCACTCCATATAGGGCTATCCGAGGGGGTTTGGGCTCCACCAGGTCTTCCAGGCTTTTCGGGCACGATACATCACAATCATTCAAGACGTGCTCCGAACGCCTAACACCACCAGAAAAATCAGCCAGGTGCTAATACCCTACAGGGTGGCCACTCTGCGAAACTATGTCCACACCATCCAACAACTCAGGGCACATGCCACAGTGACAATGTCGCAGCATCAGGTCCAAGCGGGTAGGGGCCCGGGTTTGTTCGACAAAGAAAGCTCTGATGACGCACTGCTTTGGAAGACACAGGCCAAAGTAGTGGGCAGAAAGGAGTACACCCACAGGTATGTGTGCTCGGACACAACACACCCCGCACCAGTGGAAGGGGTGGTCCCCCCAGGTTTTGTCCCATGCATGATCAACGGTATCCCATACTATCACAACCAACAGCAGCGATCAGGGCCGTCATGGTACAGCAATGGGAGCAAACTGACAGATGATCACACAGGAGCAGCGGGGGTCGGCGCAACGGCCACGTGTGGGCCACTGCAAATCATAACCCGCATAACCGGCCCGCAAGATTCATATGCTTGGGCTTCAACCAATGATCCAACCTTGCCACCTCTATACACACGAGCCGACCACGGATTAGTGCAAACCACCGTTGCAAACGTTGGACAAAAACCTCAAGCTTTGCCATGCGTGCACTGTGCATTGCAAGCGTGCATTTTTGCACGTTGCACTTATGGCATACATCAAAAATTGCCGCACAAGCTCAAAGTTTTGTTGCGCATATGCAAAGCACTTTTTAGCATGGGAGGTGCCATACGCCCTGTTAGAGAACCAATGTATTACGGAACACGCATCAAATGCAAATAAACAAATTGTTACACAAGAATCATATTGTTGGAATCTCAAAGGTTCAGCGCTGTTGGCGTGTTGTGCAAGCCAATCCACCAACTTAGGCATGCCCTCTTTAAGAAGGCATAACGTTTAAAAAGGCACAAAGCAACAACGGCGCAATGCAAAATAACGAACGCCAACACACGTCACTAAGAACCATGGATGCCATGCGTGCACACCTCAATCTTCGCAAAGAAAACCCTAATGGAGAGGGCGTGTTGAAACGTACTTCTTGTGGGTGGGCCGAACGTTCCATAAAACCGAGAAATGCGCTCTGCACACGGTTCAATGCGTTTATAAGAGAAACATACTTTCAATGTTAAGACACACCGTTTCCTCCGGGGCGCATCATAGATGGGTGAAACCATAGGCCACAAATTGTGTGATGAGGGCTCTCATCCTTGTGAACCAGGTGTCATGGGACCTGGTGCAAAGGTGAGACATGCAGTCCATCAAAGACACAGGTCCACTCGGTGTGTCAACGACCAATCCTTAGTTTTGGCCCTCTTGGGGTGAACTACTGTGGCTGAGCTTTGTTTTTTTATTTCAGAGCTCGAACCAGCCGTGCCTCACCGTCTTGCCGCACGTATCATGCAATGTTCTGCCGTGGCCTTATTTGTCTGCTTGGTGGCCTCCTTTGTGAACGGACTCGAAGATGAACACCGAAGGCCAACAGGGTGTGCCACTGCGAGAGGCAAGCCCTGCATCTTTCCGTGCCGGTACGACGGTGTTGTTTACCATGCGTGCACGAATGTTGATTGGGACCACAGCTGGTGCTGTACATCGACAGACGAAGAGGGCGGCTACGTTGTTGATGAGTGGGACAATTGCAATGACGACTGTGAGGAGCAGAATCCGCAGGCAAGCCCGGACGAAGGGCTCAACTACATCGGCGAGTGGGGCCGGTGCAGTGAAGGCTGTCAGTTGCCCACTCCTGAACCTGCTCTTGAACCGACAGCAACCGTCACCGCCACGAATTCCTCGGTGTGCGCCACGACTGCGGGTGTGCCCTGCGTCTTTCCGTGCCGGCGTTCGGGCGTTCTTTACACCACGTGCACAACCGCCGACTGGGACCGCCCTTGGTGCTGCACGGAAACAGACAGGTATGGCAACCTCATCATCTCAAGTTCAGAGTGGGGCGATTGCAACGACAACTGTGAAACCGAGCCCGAGCGGATAGCGCGCAATGCCAACGTCAACTCCAGTAATGCAACGCAGTGCAACGCTTCCTGCGACGGCTACGAGCTTTGCTTCAGTGACGAGGCGTGCGCGTACGTTGCCTACGTCCCTCACAAGAGGTGGGGCGGACCCTACGCATTCTGCAACGCCCTCGACTCGCCGGGGGGCTGTGAGGAGTGCTTTCCTGACTGGCCATGCCGAGCCGGGGCGGAGCGGAACGTCTACCCCGCGGAGGCGCTTGCCCTGGAGACGGGGGACTCTTGTGCGGGGTACCGCCATTGCTTGCAGGCCATGGGCTGCACCGAATACTCGGCGGCCGCCTTCACGGACCTCTACCGCGGCATCTGCGCCGGCAGCGAATTCCGCGCCGGCTGCGTCCCTCTCCCGGAGTGCGCGCTGCCCCCCTCATCGCAAGGGGCCGTTACGGAGCGGTTGCGCGCGACGGATGCCCAGGCCCTGGACCGCCTGGTGGCCGCCCAATGGCTCCCGGCCGCGGACTGTGGCACGTCCTTCGTGTCGTGCGGCGCCACCAACGGGACCCTCCGTGTCGTGGGGCTGGATCTGGACGCTGCGGTCCCGCACCGCGCCTCGGACCCCCAGGCCCTCAAGGCAGGCATCGCTGTGCTGAGGGGCCTCACGGGGCTGACGTTCCTCCGACTGCCCGCGGGGCTGCATGGCGATCTGGAGGTACTGCGCGCCCTCACAAAACTCACACATTTGGCCCTCACGGGCCCGGGCATCACCGGCTCCACGGACGCCCTCCTCCACTTCCCGCGGCTGAGATTCGTGTCCTTGAGACAGACCTCGGTGACCGGGCCCATCGCAGCGCTGGCGCGGCTCACGGCCCTCGAGGTGCTGCATCTCCAGGGGCCGGGGGGGCGCGCCCCCAGCGTGCACGGCCCCCTGAGCGCCCTGCGCGGGCTGCGCGCGCTGCAGTGCCTCAACCTGCGGTCCGTTAACGTGTCGGGGGCGTTGGAGGACGTCGCGGAATGGACCGCGCTTCGGGAGGTGAGGCTGTCCCGGACTCCGCTCATTGAGGGCTCCGTGGGGGCCCTCACGCACCTGACGACCCTCGTCATCGAGGACGTCCCGAAGATGCGCGTGGCGTTGCCCGCTCTGGCGGGGGTCGCGGGCCTCACGGTGTTGTGGCTGGATGGCGTCCTGGTGCTCGGCTCCCTCGAGTCGCTGCAGGGCCTCCCGCTGCAGGTGTTGGCCGTCCGGAACCCGGTGGCCCCGAGCCACGTCGATGCTCCGCTGAATGCCGTGCAGCGCGCGCACTTTCTGTGGGTTCTGGACCTGGCGAATGCCAACGTGCACGGGGACGTGGGGGCCCTCTCCCGCCTGCCGGTCCGGGTCCTGAGCCTTCAGGCCGCCTCAAACGGCAGAATCTCCGGGTCCCTGAAGGACCTCGCACGCCTGCCACTGCAGCACCTGGAGCTCCAAGACTGCGGTGTCGGGGGGCCCTTGGGCGCGTTGGGGCACATGCGACACCTCACGCACCTGCAGCTGGTGAACGTCTCGGTCTATACCAGTCTGTACCCCGCCGCCGGGCTTCCCTACCTCTCGACTCTGTTTTTGTCCGGCCTGGACTTCCGCGGGGACTTGCGGCCTCTCGCGAATTTCACGCAGCGGACTGAGATGGCCGTGGCACTGAGGGGCATGAAGATCCGGAGCGCCCTCCCAGTCCTCCCCCCCACCATCGTCGCCCTGGACTTGCAGGGCAACTGCTTCTTCTCCTCGACCCCCGTTGTGGTCGACGCCCCCGCGCTGCGGTACCTGAGCCTCAAGGACAACCACATCGGGTGCGGCAGCTCGACAACCTCAACAGCTCAACAACGGGGTCGGGTTGTCGGGTTGCTGAACCTGGCGCCCGGCTCCCTGGTCAACCTGCACGGCAATGCCCTGGAGTGCCCGCTGCCCCGCCTGCCGACGACGGCCCTCCTGGCGGACCCGTGCGACGAGAACCTGAAGCTCTTGTTCGTGTTCTTGAACGGGGCGGTCGTGGTCGTCCTGATCGTGGGGTTTGTCTTCGGCAACGGCGCCGATTTGAAGGTTCCGGAGCCAGACGAGGGCCGGCGTGTGTGGCTGAAGTTCATCGCAATCATCCTGGTGGTCCGGATGCTGACGATCGGTGACGTGGTCACCGACCTCATCAACGGCGGGCAGATGTTCAGGGCCATTGCCGTCGAGCCTTCTTGTGCTCACATGGCCATGTACGAGGCTCTCACGGAGGGGGAACAGGGGGCGCGGCCCAATGCGACGGGGGGCGTGGCCCCGCTTAACAGGGGGCGCGGCCCTACTCAACGGGGGGGACGGTCCTACTCCATTTCAATGGATGAATTGAAGACCATTTGCGAGGACAAATACAATTGCCGGCTGGAGCAAGAGTCGTGCAATGTCGTGGACCCGGACCCCAACGCCTGGTTCCGCAACCTGCTCGTCACGTCCATGGCCATCCTTGCCGTGAAGGAGGTCGCCAAGATTGCCATGACGGTGTACTACGTATGCCGTAGTCGGGTGCCCCCGGCCGAGCACCGCCATTTCTGTGGGACCGGCTGCCTGTCCATCCCGCTGACACTGGCGTACCGCCCCCTTTGGGCCATGTTCACACACCGGCCGACGCCTCAGGACCTTTTGTGGCAGATGGTGTATGATGGGCTGTGCGAAGACGTGGTGCAGTTTGTCCTGCAGCTGCTCTTCGTCAAATGTGTGTCGCAGACCGGCCTCTCCGTCGTGCAGTACCTCTCCCTGTTCACCACTGTTCTTGGCCTCTGCACTGTGGCCATCCGCGCGATTGCCATGTACTTTCAGCGTCGGGCGTCGACCACCACCGTCAGCCCCACGGAAAGCCTTCCGTCCAGTCCGTCGGCTCTGTTGGCTTCGACCAGGCGGATGGACGTCGGGCCCGTGCAGCCCAACACCAGCACCACTCCCCCGACGCTGATACCCTCCAGCAAGTCGGCTTTTGGCGTTGATCGGCGTTCTGGACCTCAGCATTGTGGTCCCGGCCACATGGGCGCTGAGAAAAAGTACACCCCTGGGGCACCCTTAGAATATCTCTCTGAGTCGACGGAGGGGCAGGGCACGGGCAGTGAGCCCGCATCCCCCTGCCTCTCCCAGCCCTGCTTGCTTCGTGATTATTCTGATGGAGAGTGCTTGGCAGCCAATGGCGTTGCTGCCCATAACCAATCCTCCAGTTTTGACGAAGAGCTGAGGGGGCCTGGTTGTGGTTGGGCTGGGAGGGGTAGGTAGATGAAAGGTGTTGTATAGCGCGGGTCGAGGTTTCAGGCTAAAGGATTGGGGAAATGAGGCGCTGTTGTGCTGTACCTTGTGGTAATGGTGCTATGCTTTTGATAACACCCTGTACCTGACCCGTGATTTGATGGAGGACAGTGCTGTGCCTGGAGTTGGACCCGGCATTCAACACCGTTCATTTTTTCCATGCATGAGCCACAGAAGGTGCTGACTGTGTCGCGCACGCATTTGCACTCCAGGGCCCATAGCTTTGGAGTGCCCCCGGATCGTGGCTTTGATTTCCACTTTATATTCTGGTTCAGAGCCAGACACTCGAAACCCTTACCCCGCTGTGTGTCTATGTTACGTTTTGAACCCGCTGCTCGTGCCATGTGCAAGGTGTGGTCTGCAGTAGTGCGGTAGTGATTGAAAAGGCTGTTTATTGCAGAAGTTTGCAGTGTTGTCACCATCAGCTAATTGTGTGGACAACGGGCATAGCGTACAATGTGTAAAGTGCGCTGTCTGTACTGCAAAGTGTATAGTCTATTTTGAGCACAATTCCCTTCCCCACCAGCTCGGTCCCCATGCTTAGTGGCTGTTAGGGTTACGAGTTACGGAAGCCGGCTGGATTAGCTGCGTGGCCCTGGGGGAGCGTTAGCGCGCGGGGTGCGCACCGGGCATCTTTTTTTGACCATTCCCCACTCGTGCCTGTTTTTGCCCCTGGCTCACCAAACAATTTGGAGTACCTTCTCGCCATGTCTAAGAATTTGGCCCATCCTTTGCACCCAGTTTATGACGATGGCGAGGGTGGTGGTTGGAAGTGGTGGGAGTGACATTTTGTGTTGTTGAATTCTCATTTTTCGGCTTCTACAAGAGGCCTTGCAGGGATGGTTTGCGGTCTAGGGCGGTCTACTTGGGGGACTTCCCAAGGTGAGGGTACAATTGGCGCTAGAGATAAGATACTTAATACAAAGGTAGCGCGCTGGGCATGCGCCGGGCGCGCGCCGGGCAAACATTCCCCCCCTGGGTCTTGTTGTACCGTAGGGTACTTAGCCACATTGGCCAGAACCCATGTTCACAATTTCACAGGGGTCTCCCCTTGCTGGGGAATCTATGCAGAGAGTTCATTTGACAGGTAAAGCCCGAAATTTGTAGGGTAGGGTACTCAGCCACATTGGCCAGAGCCCATGTGCACAGTTTCATGTTTTAGGGGAACCAAGGTCTTGGGGTTGAGGAAGGCATGACAGGATGTGTGCTGCTGGTGCAAATGTCTGTTGGTGTGCAGCCTTGACGATAACGGTGGGATGCGGTGAAAATCTGCTACTAGGATCAGCTGCATATGTGCTAAGGGGGGAGTATTAGCACACCGGGCACGTGCCGGGCATCCTTCTTTCACCATTCCCCACCCGTGCCTGTTTTTGCCCCCCATCACCAAGCAATCTGCCCCAAAGAACACATGGGTGATGTAGCCACTCCTGATTTTGTCCCCTTCTATTGGGGAACCCCGAGAAGGCAGGGGTTATGTGGGCAATCCGCCCACATGTGGGCCCCTGAGAAGGCAGGGGTTATGCAGCCATGCTGAGTGACAATGGAAGCCAGAGCATCTGATTTGATCGCGTCTAGGGGCTAGTGCTAAGGAAGTACCTTGGGGGAACCCAAGGCTGTCGCAAGCTCTGCTTCGGTGGTGTCAATACCTACGTGGAAGCTAACCGTCCTTGGTCTTCAATGCAACCTTCCGGTGCTATTGACTTTGTGCAGTGGCCCAACTGGGTGACACTTTACAACGTGCTGCCATTGCAATGTACCCACAGTCCCCAACTATCTGCACCACATGTTTCCACGTCATTGTGAAGAGTGCTCTACCTGCTACAAACCTGCCGCCGATGTATGTTCCTGTAAGGATTGTGAAACCAAGCAGCATGTGCGACATGACCCGGTGGCTGGCCGGTGGATCATCTGGCAATTTGGTCTATATGAGCATGGAGCTAATTTGGCATACTTGGAGGGTAAGTCTTTCCATTTGCCGTTGCACATGACCCTGAAGCTCAATGGTCTTCTACGGGGCAACTATCCACAGCGGGTACTAGCGTTGATGCGGGAAGCATTCCGTAGTGACCAGTGACCCTGTGGTAGGCAAAATGTACGCAAAGTGGATTGCCAGTTGGAACACACGGCGAGCCCCCCCGCCCCCTAGTACCAAGGCAGAGCTTGAGAAATGGATCAACGAGTTGGAAGAGGAGCGGACGGATGACGATTCACCATATTGCAGGAATGCATTGCGGATGACGGATCCAACTTCTTGACTTGCCTGTCCCAAACCCCAGCCCGTGCCCCTCCTCTCCCTTGCTCAGTCTATCAGTCAAGTCATTGCCCAAGGAATCGCATAGCAAACCCTCGAAGGATGACAAAGTGTGTGCTGTATTCACGCACCACTTGCGTTCAGGTTATCTGCATTGGGGTAGCGTGCGTGCGTTGGAGGAATCTGAGTGAACGGTTTGCCATTGATGTACAGGAGAGCAACTGGAGTTCGTGATGTTCCTGGCTGAGTAGCCTCCTGTACAGGGCTGGCCCCACCCACCTCAGCTGAGCATGGGGCTGTTTGCGGGTCAGTAGCTTCAATATTTTCGGTGTCAGGCTCTGCATACAAGGGGGGCTCTGATGCACTATCAGAACTGGGTTTCTTATCCGTCTACCCCTTGATTGTGCTGGAAGTGCCCTCGAGGTACACAGGTAACCTCTCAAAGGACCAAGAGCGATGTGACGATTTGTGGCAGGTACGGGTACAGGAACAGCGAAAGGCTCCTCAGATCCGCCTTTCGGATGCCAACCAGGCACGCGTATCCTGGTATGAGAAACACACTGGCAGGAAGATGACAAGAGAACAGCTTCTTTTTGAGGGGGTTTGTGGTAAATACATGAAGAGCACTGACAGTGATGCCCAGTGTTTGCCACAAGCAGTGTGCTCTTGGGGACCTCTTTTCAGACGCAGAGTGATGCAGCCAGGTTGTTTCTGCTCATTTGTTCTGCAGTGCATTGTGCTACCCACCTGCCCCTACATTGCTCCAGTGTTGGACAATTATAGTTGTCAAGATCCTGGGGAGCCTTGCAGCCTAACCCATCCATTTCTTACAGTTTTGGCAGTCTGCGCACTCAGTCCAAAGTTCCATATTCCTAAGACCTTCCTCCGAGGCATTATTCAGTGCACAAAGATGAATTGTTCTGCCCTTCAGGTTCTTTTCAGGCACTGCTCAGTGGGTGCACAATTCAGCCCATGTTTTCGTGCAGTAATCAATGGGTTTTGCTGTTTGATTGTTTCCAAAATGTCTTCAAATGGTGGTGGTCATATCATCCGCAGCCATGCCGCCCTGGTCTTGTGCATCAATTGCGCAGGGGCAGGTTCCGACGCCATCAAGTGGTTTAGGGTCCAAGCTTTTTTTTTTTAGATGGGAAATCGACATTAAAAAAAAAGATTTCGCGTTAAAAAAAGATTCCGCACTGAAAAAAAAGATTCCACGCTAAAAAAAGGTTTTTACATGATCATGATGTATTTCTCAAAAAATTGCACGGGGGGTTTTACAAGGAGTGCTACTGCACCAAGCCAACGCATGAGAGGCAATGCCTGTATTTTGCGCAGTAGGTTATTCAGCCACCTTAGCCAGAGCCCATGTTCACAATTTCATAAAGTAGGGGAGCCTGGGTTTCGGGACTGACCCAAGATGCACCCAGTAGCCCTCAACATTTGGTGTCAATATTTGGTGTCAACAATGCACAGTGGGACAATAACCGGTACACTGACACCGTCATCCCAGCTGAATACCAACCTGAAGGCTACACACCAGCGTGGTGCGCCGACATGCCGCTGCTCCTCATGCGCTTAGCGCCCTGACATTTTTCTGTGTGTGTGCGATTGGGTGGTCGCACCTAATACAGGTTTTGCCTTCCCTGGGACAACACTAGGCACGAACTCCTCCGTGGATATTCTCTTGGTCTGTTGCTCAAAATCAAGTGGCACTTAACCGCGTGGCTGCGGCAGCAGGGGTCAGGGAGGTTTGAGGATACCCTGTACTGCATTGCATCTGCACTGACCAGTGCCGCACATTGCGCTGTCCCAACAGACCGAAAGACGTCTAGGGCTGCCTGGCAGCTCCTCAGGAGTTTTATTTCACCGCTTTCTTGCTTTGTTCTTGTTTGCGGTTCCCATCGTGTGTGTCTGTGTGTGTACGTGTGTGTGTTTCCGTGTGCGTGCGCGCGCATGCGCATATTTGCGTGCTTGTGCCCCCACAAGGCTGTAATGGGGTGTCTCTGACCTTCCGCGGGTGGCAAAGCCGCTGGCGGCTGGCTCGTAGCGTCCAGGGGTCAATCAACAGCGAATGGTCCAGGCCTCTGTGTCACGGCCGTCCTGAAGTGCGGCATTCCGTTGCATCCAGGTGTCCCCCATGTTGTCTGTGTGTCTCAAGGGTACCGTCATTCACCAAGCACCAATGTGCCCCATACCTCGTTCCGTCCACCTGGCGGCGGAACCCTCGTTTCCAGCTCTCAATACTGCCAGCCAGGCGTCGGACAGCGCACCTTCGAACCGCGGCGCCTCGGTCCTGAGCT
Source organism: Eutreptiella sp. 'Long Island Sound 2002' (assembly GCA_964036045.1). NCBI lineage: Eukaryota > Euglenozoa > Euglenophyceae > Eutreptiales > Eutreptiaceae > Eutreptiella > Eutreptiella sp. 'Long Island Sound 2002'. The sequence goes on along the minus strand of OZ038383.1, from coordinate 126,347,605 downwards.
CATCCTCACTACGTGTCAGATCCGCTACCACAGTCATTTGTAGGATCATCGTAGCACTGGACAGCTCTGAACCTTGATCCCGAGGGGTCACCTCGAGTACTGTGAAGTGAGCAGGCTGCGCCGGCTCATCTTGGTCTGAGACAAAAAAAAAAAGATTTTGCATCTAAAAAAAAAAGGCTTGGACCCAACCTTAACCCTCCCAACATGATAGCACAAGTCATTTTTCTTTAGCCACACAACTCAGGTGTCACTCGGTCACTTTCATTCTGATTGACAGGCACTGAATAGAACCCCTTGCCAACCTTCCGCTTCATCTTGAAGAGCTGGACATGCTTGCCTTTTGGGGCTGTTTCTTACTGAGGCAGCTGCATGGGCTGCTTTTCATAGCATTCCAAGTTCTGATAGTGCATCAGAGGCCCCTTTGTATCCAGACTCCGACCACGAAGCTACAGGCCCAAAAACGTCCCTGCGCTCAGCTGCACAGGTAAATACCCAGCCAGGGACATCGCAAAGTCGTGAAGCCTTGTAAATCAACAAGAAACGTTTTGAGGTGCCCGTGGGGTACACTGGTAACCTGTGCAACGACCAATAGAAATGTGATGATTTCTGGAAGGTCATTGTACATGACAGGCGCAAGTCTTCTGAGATCCGCCTTTCACCTGCGAACCAAGCACGCGCAGAGGCCTTTGAGAAATTGACGGGCCAGAAGTTTTCCAGAGAGCAGCATGTCTTTCTGCGGGTGTGTGGTCAGTACATGGAAGAAGAATGACAGTGATCCCCACTCTTTGCCTGTCCACACAAGCAGTGTGTCGTGGTTGCTGAGTGGGGACCTCTTTTCAGACGCAGAGTGATCCAGCCAGGTTTTTTCTCCTCATTTCTTCTGCAATGCAAAGTGCCACCCACCTTCCTGTACATTGCTGCAGTGTCTGACAGCCATAGTCATCAACTCCTGGGACATTTGCATCCCAACACATCCGTTCCTGCATTGTATGCTCATTTTCTGGAGCTTTGGCAGTCTTCCCTGTCAGTCCCAAGTTCCAGATTCCTTGCTCAGATTTTGTTCACAGGGAGGTTTTTTCACGGTTTTTTTTTGCGCATTTCTTCTGCAGTGCATTGTGCCACCCACGTGCCTGTGCTGCAGTGTCTGCCAGCCATCGGGATCAACTCCTGAGAACCCTGCATTCAACACTTCCATTCCTGCATTATATGCTCATTTTTTGCAGCTTTTGCTGTCTGCCCAGTCAGTCCCAACGTTCAGATTCCTTGCTCAAACTTTGTTTAGAGGCATTACTCGGTGCACAAAGCCGAGTGGCATTGCCTCGTAGAGGTTGTTTTCAAGCACTACTTAGTGGGTGCACAATTTTGCCCATAGTTTCATGCTCAAGTTTTGCTCGTTTCAAATATCTTCAGATGGCGGTCAACATGGACGGACCAAGGTGCACACAGGGAGGGATGCTGGTTCTGTATTTGTTTGGCATTTCCAAAAATCCACGGCATTTTAGCCCTTCTCCACAAGGAAGGCGTCTTGTGCATCATTTGCACAGTGGCATGTCCCGACGCCATCAATTGGGTTACATCATCTTCACACAATGTAGTGTGTACTGCAACAGCACGTTCTGCAAGTGCTCAGCCATCTGCTCCGGTCTTGTTGGCATTCTTTACCGTTCTTTGCTTTGTGCCTTGTTTTGCAGGGTTCGCTCAGGAATGTGGATGATTCGTCCGGTGGGGTGCCCCTAGAAACTGCATTTCTGCCTCCCCTCCCCACCCCTGGCTGTGTGTTCTTTTAGTTTTAGCAAAATCTCCCTTTTTACCTGGCCATCTAAAAAAAAGATTCTGCTTTTTTGACGTTTTTAAACATGCGAATGACTTTTGATTTAGATTTTGGGTTTTGTTGGAATCTTATTTTTTAGTGGAGAATTTTTTTTACATGCGAAATCTTTTTTTTAGATGTTTTTCCTCTTTTTTTAGCTGTTTTTGCTCATTTTTTAGCTGTTTTGACTTAAATTTTAGCACTTTTCTTAAATTTTAGCGCATCTAAAAAAAGATTTCGCATCTAAAAAAAAGAGATTACCCCCACCCACCCCCCTAGTTCGATCCATCCCTGCGACTCGCCATGCGGCGACATGCCCTCACAGAACTGGTAGTCTGCATGGTACAGCCGGTTCAGTACAGCGGTCACAATGTGAGTCCTCGGCAACGGCAGGTCGGTGGAGCGATCCCCACTGGTAGCATCATCTGGAGATGCACCCTGACCCTTTTTTCTTTTGACTGTGCCTCCCAGCTATCCGGGTGGGGGCTCCCAGGTCACGTAAGCGTTGACATGCTTTGCTGAGAGTCGAAAAACCGCGAAAATATGCCACACGATGCGTATGTACAGTGGAGTGGTTGCAGGGTCCCGTAGAGGAAAAAAGAGGAGACTCAAAATTTTTTCTCAGTGATGTGTGGCTTGTTGAGACTCGGTACTGCGTCTTCAACTTGCCTGGGAGGTCTCCCTAGACATCTGCCCAAAGTCCTAGGTGTCTTCCCTTGGCCTGTCCGGGGTTTTGGCTTGCCATCTTCTCCGGGTCACACCACAACTCGACGGGGCTCGTCTCCGGTCGTTGTTTGCAGGCAGGACTCATGGCTGGGTGGGTGCACATTTGTCTCCACTATTGGCCTATAATGTTGAGAAAACAGTTTTGATTGTTCACCTCTAACCCTGAGATTCAGCCTGGCAAAACAACTAGTGCATAAACACACTGAAGTGTACCATGTGATTAACGTGTCGCTGGATCTGCAAGTCTTGAAGAAAACCGGTTTTGCAGGAAAAGCGGCCTGTGACATGAAGGCAGGGTCAGGCCCCTTGGTAATTACCCGACGTCACAGAAAGGGGGCATGCCAAAGAGCCATGGCCACAGAGAGGGGGCATGCCAAAGAGCCATGGCCGTACATACAGTTCACAGCAGTGCAGGAACAACCTGAAATTGCGAAAAACGAAGTGTTGTGCGTGATACATAGAGAAATGTATGTCTTTGGATGCAATAGACACCTGTTGTTTTCTCAAAGCAGAAATGTGCGTGCCTAGTTCGCAGGTGAAAGGCGGATCTCAAAAACCCTTCGCCTGTCATGTACAATCGCACAAAGTCCACGAACAATGTGCACTGCAAGTGAACTGTGTGCCACCACTGGCTCGGAGTGCACAGCTTTGCACACCCAAATGGCCTTTGGTTGGTGGGTGTAGATGCTGTAAATTGGCCCATACGTTGACATGCACACCGTAGCCAGTTGCATGCCAAAGAGCCATGGCCACTGTCTCAGAACCCACTGCACCCTTGGGTGTCTGATTCAGCTCATCCTCACAACGTGTCAGGTCCATGACCACAGTCATTGGTGGGATAATTGTGGGACGGGACAGCGCGCGCCGGGCATCTTTTCTGGCCCGTGCCCCACCGGTGACCTTTTAGGGGGTGCACTAAGCGTAGTGCGCGCGCAGTGCAACTATTTGGACGTCTAGCTGTCCTAGAAGCCCATACTTTGTGATGCTAGGGGCATTATTGTTGTTTGGGTATTTGGATGCTTCTTTCAGATTTTCAAAGACTCCACGCCCATCAAATCCATTGGTGGGATATGGAAAGCCGACCCGCGGAATCCTCTGTATGTGTCGCATGTTTATAAGGTGACCGTGGCCCTTGATATGCTGGCAACATTATATGGTTTTGCCCCTTGGCCCCCCTGACATCGGCTGATGGAGCCGCACAGTGATTGGGCTGTGTGAAAAACCTCACCCTGGAACTTGCATTTCACACCATTCGGAAATTAGTAAAACTCTACACATTGGGGTTACAGGTATTTGTTTCCGGTGTTATAGCGGCGCACGACCTGCAAATCAGGTAAGCAGAATGAGGAGAATGGTGAGTAATCAAGGATGTTTTTTTCATGCTTTGTAGAAGAATAGGGAATTTGGCACAAAATCTGTCAAGAAAAACCAAGATGTCATTTGATGATCGTGGGGTGGGTGTGCTAAGGATTTTTCCGAGGAAAAAAAAAGGGAAAGTGGGAGAAATTGTGGAATCGGCGTGTGCAAATGGCCGGAAAATGAAAAAATAGGTCTTTGATAGGCAAGAACATCCGGGGGAGGTTCATTGGTGAAAGCCGCGGAAGAAAAATATGGGAACATGGAAGACCCAATGCCCTCCACTGTGTCTGCACAACTTTTGATATCTTTTCCGGTCCTCTGCCCCTTTCCCACCTACTTTCTCCATTTTTGTTGATTTGCTTCCTTTTTTTTCCATTTTGGTCTTTCTTGGTGCTAGGCACATTATGGGTATGTGGCTGCGTTTTTCACCATCTACTAGGTGTAGGGATTTTTGAACCGTGCATATAGAATGAGTCGCAATCAAAGAAATTAAACTTTTGCTTGAAGGATGTGAAAACCTATTCGGGGTGAGTCGACCATTTTTTTTAGGAAGTTCAAAATTATTGATGGGGATGCACAGAAGGTGTATGCTCCGGGACCCACTGTACAGCAACACTCTTTCTCTTTTTCAGAGCAACACATGAAACGAAATTAAGAACGAAAAGAACCAATGTTCGGAACAAATGTTGAGCGACGGCCTTTTTTTTTGATAAAATTATCGAGAACTTAAACGGCATTTGGAGGCAGTGAGTCAAACATCGTTGATACATAGTCACACAAACTATTTGCAATCATAGATTGATTGAACTGAGTTTAAAAATCTGATATTTTTTTGTAACAACTGGGAGAGCGCTATCAACTATTTGAAGTTCCTAACCGTTGGAATGGAGAAGTGGTCTGCAAAACTTCAAAATTTGTCTAGCAAATGACAGTGAGGAATGGAAACTCTATTCGGAGACTAGTTGCAAGTATTTGAAGTATAAAGAAATGGTTTAGACGGGGTACAAAAGCTAGTACAAAAAAATAGTATCCGTACACTGACCGCTGAATAAAGACGTTGAAGATTTCCGAAATAGAATCTCACAAAAATAGCTTATGAAATGAAAGCCGCAAAGTAAAAAAAAATGAAACTGTACGAAACAAATGTGTGGCATATTTGTGTAGTATATAATATAATCGTAATATATAATATAGCATAATGGTGCGTCTAGCGGAACTATATGTATACATGTATATATCTATACATTTTGCCATACTGTTCCGACAGACTGTATTACGTCTTTTTTTGAGACATGGCCACGAGGGCCAAAAACATTCACAAATGCGGCCAACGGTCCGAATTATTACGTATACGTATTACGTCTTTTGGAACAGTATAAACTGTTCAACAACGTCTAGCAATTTGTCTTACTGTTCCGGTAGACGTATCACATCTTGGGGAACGAGTCTCGCATCTGCTGGAACAGTGTAGAATGTTCGAAACTTAATAGTCTTATTCTTCTGCTAGACGTATTTCGTCTACACGCCGGTTAGCTGAAGTGCCCCGAAAGGTGACCCTAGTCAGTGTAATAGTATTCTGAAGCATAGGAAGCCAACAGATCAGCATGGCAAGCATTGCAATAAGACCTTTCGTAAATGATCCTATTCTTCTTGAAATCTTAAAAAAAATCAAGGAAAAGAAAACCCAAAGGATAATTGAATGATACAAACCCAAAAATCAAATGTAAACTCCAATGCTTTTCCCAAAAGACAACCGCCCTCAAGTCACCCAACACCAAGATGCAAGGCAACAAAACAAAGAACACGAAACTGTGTATGAACCTGACGTGAGGGTCTCCGTGAGGCTGCTTCACTTATTGAATCTCGATATTATTGAATCTCCATGTTATGTAATTTGATTCCCAAATATTCAATCCGCAAGACCCTGAGAGAGGGCGAGAAAGAAGCATGCCAAAAAGAAGATGCAAAATGATGTATGCATATGTGCATGTTCGAAACCAAACATGTGTGCATGAATGCACGGACGAGTGACATTTACCGACGAATGAACCATTGACTCTCTCTTCTTTCTATAATACCACACCACACATATGTTCTCCCTACTTTAATTATGTTCACATAATCGCAACAAGGACATGCAAATAAAATGGTATGTACATGCCAAGTATGTACATAAATGTGGCAAAGGCAAACAAAAGAATCAATAGCAATTGGGCAAAGTGGCGACATTCAATGAGCAATTTCCATAAATCCATAGAGACAAGGCAATGAGGACACATGGGTTATGTGATGCAAAAAGGAAAGTCGAAAATTGTAAAAACGACTCACTAAATCAGAGTGGACCCCTGTACGAGTGAAACACATGTAGCCATGGAGTCGCTCGCATCGTCCAATATCACATGCAGTGAAACTATATTAATGCACGGCGCTGACTACGAAGCAAAGACATGTTGCAGTGCAACAACCAATTTTCCTCCACCCGTAGTGCGCCTATCTATGCTTTCGCATGACAGATCTAACACTATTAGCACTACGGTGGTACTCTGTTGGCTGGCCTGCACTACAGCGCGCCCCAACAGACAGCGCACGCACAGCCAGCTTGATAATCCCTCCTGTAAGATGTCACAATATCACCACAGACAAACCTGCTCTGCACTGTCCTGTGTATTATTGTGTACAGAGATTCGACATATGTACAGGCCTCACTAACAGGTCTGGTGTGCCTAAGGCCACATCCCTCCTGTGTTTACCCTTGGTCTGTCGTCGCTCTGTGGTCCTATTACACTCCCCTCCCAAGCTTGATGCCACCTGAAAGGGCGTCAGGCTGACAAAAGAATTAATGTACCACAGAGCGGATCATCAGTAGTAGACTGATAGATCTGCTCACCATGCTGGCCAAAAACCATCAGGCTGTACCTGTAAAATACCTACTTACTACTGTAAAACATGGCAAAAAAATGTAGCATGGGTAAGACGTACCCAGATCACAATGAGCATTTGTAACAGACCAGTCTGGTATCACAGTGGAGATGACAAGTGCTGCCAAAGGTCACCACTGGCATCCCAACGGCTTACACACTGAGATAATACATATGCAATGCAGTACTTACCTGCAGCAATGAGCCGAACTGCGCGATATCCACAGATGCAGTTCACAGCCTTGACAAATTGCTACCCACCTGAGATGGAGGGAGAAAAAAATAGGAACGCACAAACCACGGCAGGTGGGGGGGGGGGGGGGTCTGCTGACACTGACAGCTGTGCTCCCTGTGGCCCCTGCAACACACTGCACCCACCGTGCGTCAGCTACGGGGAAAAGGCAAATGCCACAAGGCGAGAAATCTCAGCAGACCTCAACCCATTAACCTGGTCCAACCGTAGCCTATCCAGAAGCTTATGGCGCTTATTGTAAGCCATCCAATCCTCATTGATGTCGTGGAGGAATGCCCTGGCATCCTGCCACTCAGGCTCCTCATATCCCTGATACTTCACAAGCCATTTGGTTCCCCTGTTCTTCCCCCGGCCCTTAGGCTTGTGATCCAGGATCTCCTCTACAACATACCGGTCAGACTCAACCATCTCCTCCGCATCCGTGTAAAAATGGAGCGGTGGCTGATTACCACTGATGGGTGCGTGGTAAGGCTTAAGTCTGACACTCTCCAAAATTTGTTCCCCTTTGTGTGTATATACCCTGTATCTGCCTGTACCCACGCGCTCCAACACCTCAGCCAGACCCGTCCAAATCCGATCCAACTTGGTAGTGTTGCTGTTGTTCTTCAAATCTTTCTGGATACGCACCCAAACCCGATCCCCCGGACTGAACACCTGCAAAGGGTGTTTTTGTAAAAACTTCTGTGTCTGCCGCTTGTGGATCTGACACAACTTTTTCTGGACCTGGCGTCGCTCAGAAATGAGTCTATTGAAGAAGGATGCAGCGTCCTCACTGCCATCCTCGGGGATAATGGGGGGACAATCCCCAAAACCCATGGGGTCCCTCCCAAAGACAAATCTATGGGGGGAATAACCAGAAACAGCCCCTGGCAAATCATTGAGGGCCCACGTGGCCAATGGGAGCAAGTGAAACCAGTCTTTAGAAAATTTTTGCTCCATGATTTGACGCAGGGACTGAATAATAGACTGCACCGCTCGCTCCGCCCTCCCATTGGCTTTGGGGTTGTAAACAGTGGACTTATGGTCCTCAACCCCTGACAGTTTCATCAAGGTATCAAAAAAACTGGCCTTGAGAATACTGTCATGCCCGGAAAAAATTTCATGAGGGAGTCCCATAAAGGAGACTACCCTCTCCAAAAAAAGTGATGCCAATGCCTCACTGCTAAGAGTATTGCTGCAGGGCACAGCAATAATGTAACCCGTCAATCTACATACAACCGCCATGATACTATTGTACAGCTGATGTCCAACTTTCAGTTCTGGAACCGAAACAAAATCAATAGAAATGGACGAGAAAGGAAACTGTGGAATGGGGAAAAACTCCAGAGTATCCGGTATTGGTGGCCTGACATACATTACACTGCGTAGCAACCTGCGAAACCGCCTTTAAAAATTCAGCCCGCTTCATTCGCGCTGAAAATTTTCTAGCGAAAAGCTGACGGAGTTTGTCAGTGCCAGGGTGAGAATAAGAGTGCAGGCCATTCAGGACCTGCTTCACTATGGCGACAGGAACACAAATCTTACCCTTACTGCGCACCTGGCCATTACTGAAGAAATATTTGCCAACAGCCCTATCCTTGACAAGCTGCGGCCAAATGTCCTGAAATTCTGGATCTGTCTTGTAAAATTCAGACCAGTCCTGCTGTAAAATACTGATGGCTGGCGGAACCTTAACAGACTCTACCCCGGAAACGGCGTACTGCGCTGCCCCTGGCATGTGCCACGACAGATCATTCAAAGCAGAAACATATTCAAGAGGAGGGGGGGAAGAAGCAGAGCATACATGAGAAAGGGAGCGAGACACAAGTTGGTCGAACTCAGTATGCAATTGAATCGAATCAACATCTGCAAGAGAGGACACAAAACATTCAGGCGCGAGAGGGAAAATATGAGCAGACACAGATGCAAGTGCAGCAGGATCCAGAAATTCCCCTGGGTATTCACGCTGCAAAAAATCCCGCGTTCTGGCCTATTCCCCTTGTTCATCCCGATCCCAACCCTCAGCATCCAGGGTTGAACCATGGAAGGTGGTATCCTGAAACTCCCCTGCAGGATACGCCCACCTGGACAGGGTATCCCCCACCTCATTCTGTTCCCCCGGCAGGTACTCAATGTGCAGATTAAATCTGCTCAAAAATTCATGCCATCGTCCCCGCCTCCCCAACAAGCCTGAAATGGTACAAAGGTCTTCTTTGTACCATTGCAGGATGCTGCTGTGGTCTGTGCGCACTGTAACTTCCTGACCCCCAATCCAGGCTTGAAATTTCAGGAGAGCACATACCAAAGCATATGTCTCCTTTTCACGCACAGTCCACCCCATCTGCCCCCGCCCAGAAAGAGCTGTTTTCTCAAACTCAGGGCTGTTTTTCTCAGGATAATCATAGTCTTGTATACCACTGCTGCCCTGCAGTTTCCTGGAAAAAACGCGACAGGGTGCCATCCGCCATCAGTACCCTGTTGCTCCAGTACCCCTCCGACGGCATAATCACAAGCATCAGTTGTGATTTTCCATTTGCCGTTGGGGGTGGGCAAATACAGGTCAACTGCACTCCTGAGCCCCTCCTTGATGGCATTGAAGCCACGTATCATGGGCTCAGTCCAGTGGATTCGGGCCTCAGCGCACTCAACTTGAGCCGTTTCCTTTTTTTCGCTGGCATGCCATCTTTGGTGATGGATGGACCTGTCTGCTGTTCATACAGATACTTACCCTTAAGGGCATCCATCAGCGGGGCGGCGTGTGTTACATATTTGGGTATGTATATACTATACCAATTAGCCAACCCCAGGAAACCCTTAAGCGCCTTCGGCGTTTTTATGGTATTATGATCCCAATTACGTATGGCCTCTGTCTTAGCAGGAGATGGGCATCTCCTCCCTTCCCTGAGTATATGCCCACAATATTGTACCTGTAACTGAAACAGATGACATTTCTCTGGCTTCACATAAAGTTTGGCCTTAGCCAAATTTGTAAACAAATGATGCAAAGCCTCATAATGATCCTGAAGGTATTCCTGCCGCTTGTCAGGGTCCTTCATGATAATAACTTATGCTGTATGTGTCTGTGGTCTGTGACCTGGCCCTGACATGCATATTTCTTCCCTGTCCCTGTCAGAACGTCGTCAATATATGGCCTACTATCTGGACAATCTTTCAAACAGTAGGCCACCATCCGTTGAAAGGCTTGTGGACCCACTTTTACCCCCATTGGTAATACTTTCCATTCATAAACACCAAAGGGTGTAATGAAGGAAGTATAATGCCAATGCTCCCTGGCCAAGTGCATTTGGTGGAACCCGTCCTCCAAATCTACCAGTGACCACAAAAAATTCCCATTTTGGTTGGCAAGCTGGTCCTCAATTACCGGCAAAGGAAAATTTTGACCCTTTAATTGGGTATTTAAATGCCGATAATCAATTGCCAGTCGCCATTTACCATTGGGCTTGGGGACCAAAAAGGCCCGACTGACCCACTCAGAAGTGTCCTCCTCCGATTTCTGAATAAAACCCTTTTTCAGAAAAGAGTCTATTTTCTCCCGCAAGGCAACTTCGCGTACCCCCACAGAACGAATCGCCTTAAAACTCATTGGCTGTGGATTGTCCACCAAGTCCAGACGCAGAATCGCATTAGGGCCTCAATGCTCATTCGCATCCTCTTCATAGCCCCTTGGTGTGAATAAAGTATCTTTGAAGCTGGAGAGTAACTGCTCTCGATACATCTGGCAATCAGGATGTTCTAAATCTGTCTGAATTACAGACTGCACTGAGCGTGGGTAACACAAATTCTGCACCTGGACCCTGGTTTCCTGATGTCCACAGGCAGTTGGCGCTGATCGACTGTCAAAGTCGTTCTTGTACCCATATTTACAATATTCCGGCTCAGACTCCGACCCTGATGTCATGCCACATTCAGTGGCAGAGCCACAGCACTCTGAAGCAGAACAATCTGTATCAGTCTGGGGAGAAGGAGAAACAATGTCAGAAGTGTGCATACCAGATTGCCCTCGGCGTTGTCTCCTCTTCTGAGATATTTTCTGGCGTGCCTTGACTCGTTTCTGGTCCTGAGATGAGGGGAGGAGCAAAAAATCTGCGCCACTGATGGGCAAAGCAGAGGGGGAACAAGAGGGAGCGGTAGGGCTGGGGACAGTGCCAGTAGACTTATTGACAGGCCTGCGCTTGCGGAATATTTTTCGCACTGGTTCCCAGTCATCTGTTTGGCTTCCCCCACGCTGTGGATCAGCAAATTGATTTGGGGAAGGAGATCCACCGCGCTCCCTATCGGTTCCCATGGCATCAAAGAAAATCAGCCGATATGGGATCTTCAAATCCCTGGTGACACTGCTGGGTTCAAAATTCTGACTGGGATCTGAAAAGTCAACCCAGTCAACCGCAAATTCTCCCAAGACCCACCACCACCGTTCATGTTTCATGGTGGGCACGAGGGCTAATCCGCGTGCCTGATCACCCATGATTTTAGTGACACAATCCTCCCAAAGTCGATTGGGAGGGTGCAACCATAGGCAGGGTTGGGATAAGCGAGCGTTTAGCGACTGAACGGTCGTTTGTTTGTTACGCTTACGGAAATTTATTAACAAACGACGTTTTAACAAACGACGGCCCGCAGGCCCCTGCCGCGGCGTAGCGCGCGCACTTCCTGGGTGCTGTGTCCGATGTTTTGCGTTGTCAGAACCTATGAACTGAAGGATTTTAAAATGCACAGGATTGCAAAAACCACAGGCACAGACATGTCAGAACAGGACCACAATTCGTACAGAATAGCAATTTTTTAGGCTTTTCACATGTTTGTATTATTAATTTCGGATTTATGCACATTGCATCTCTGTATTTTGCTTTTAGCTCAGTGGTGTCATGGGCGGCAAAGGCCATGCAACTTTTTGGCCATGCCGAGCTTGTCAGAAGTGGGAGAACTGATGAGTGAAGCTGCGGAACTACAAATAGGCGTGTGCGGTACCAATTTGCTGCTGCTGGTGCTTCCTGTGCTACCATGTGCCTTGTCCGTGAATTTTTGGAGCGAAACGTGACGAATTCTACCACGGTGAAATCCAGAAAACACGAAGACGTCAAAGGAGTGGGGGAAAAGAAGTTGGGAGACCCCTTCAAAACCGCGTCAGAAAAGTTCCACCGACGCCAAGCCCAAATGAAGCAACCCGTCGCCGAAGCTTGCAGCGATCAGCGTGATGACCACCCTACTGACGAGCGGCGTGTATGTTCGGGCCTCAGCCCCTCTCCCTGTGCAAGCGCAAGCCTCATGCTCCAGTGATGCGTCCACCAACGTGCAAGCCTCAGCAATGGGCATGGCGAAGCAGCCCTGCGCGCACTGCGCGGGACTTCAAGGCGAAGCAGCACTGCGCGTAAAGTCAAGGCGAAGCAGCACTGCGCGTGAAGTCAAGGCGAAGCAGCACTGAGCGTAGAATCAGAGCGAAGCAGCACTGCGCGCACGGCGCGTGAAGTCAGGGCGACGCGTGAAGTCAGGGCGACGCAGCACTGCCTGGGGCGACCTCCGCGCTGCGCCCAAGCGCCAAGGTAAATAAGCGTCGTCTGCCTCCAGTTGTATTCGCCAGAAGTCTTGTTTTCAGTGTGTGTCACGTGCGTGTGCCTGTCATTCACATGCAATGAGTGGATCTGTAAATTTGACTTTGGCCTCTGTGCCTCCATCAACCCTGAGGCGTGGCATGCATGTGTGTATTGATATCCTGATGTGTAGCCTTGCCTTTGTTTAGCTCTGTTGAATCCTGAGACCCCTCTTTCAAGGCCCACGCTTAGCGCTGGACCAGGAAGAAGACAGTGTGCAGTAAAGTCGACGTTAAAGTATTCTTTGTGTCTGAGTTGCAGGGCAAGACAGGGTAGAGCTGAAAAGTCATTTGCACGGTGTTTTAAGAAACATTGTCTTTTTGGCTGAACTGCAGGCAGGGTAGTGCATGAAAGGGAAGCAAACAATTTAAGGTGTGAAACATTTGCAGGGTGTTTTGAGAAACATTTAAAAGCAGGAATTCAGAAAAAAACTTTTGGAAATTTTTTTTGAAAAAACATTTTGGAAAATATTGTGGAAAGGACCAATGGGGCAGAATAGAAACAAGCAAACCATTAGAAGCAAACCGAAAGGACATTAACAAGGAAAAAAATTAACAAACGACGTTCGTTTATTTTCATCGTTCGTTCGTTCGTTCGTTTGTTCGTTAATTTTCCAAAAAAAATTAACAAACAACGTTTGTTAATCCCAACCCTGACCATAGGTGTTCATCCAACCAGGACTGCTGAAAAGCATCCTGATTGCGAGTCCAGAATCGCTTGACACCTGAATGGGTCAAAAGACAGTCAGACTTACTTCTACAAAAGGCATCTACAGTGGGACGTAACCCATATTCGGATGCCCACTGTTCAGCGGCCGCAAAAAGAACACTGCGAAACTGCAAATCATCACCGGTACTCCGTGGTTTCTTCTGACGCACCCTGGGTTTTCTATCATGCACTGTCCGGGGGGGCTCACGCATAGCAGAGCTTTCAGAGCCGCTCCCCGCATCCTGTAAAGCTGAAATGGAATACTCATACATGTACTCTGACAAAGGGGGGTGTATCCGCCCTGCCAATTGTAACGCCTCTTCCACCAATGGGGCGTGCTCACTCGCTGCCATTTGTGCCAGTAAGACACTATCGGTGGGACTCCGTGAATGGCCAAAGCCACCCATGAAGTCGTCCGGATACAAGGCTTCAGGGTGATCAGTCCTGTCGCCTTGAACCTCACCGGCCCTACCGGAACCGCAGTCTGGGATTTCAGTCTCCCATTGCTGGAGATAATGGATGTGAAATATACCAGCTTCCCCACTTGGATCTTCGGAACACACCAAATTATCCAAGAGCTGTTGTGCCTCCGCCTCAAACAGTGCCACTGGCCTCTGTTCGGGTTGGACTCGGTATCCCACCATAATCCGTCCTGATTGAGGGGGTAGAGACACAGCACAGGATGGTAGTGAGGCAGTACTAGAACACCCTGGGTCTGCCCTATCACTTTGGTTGCTACAGTCAGCCCCGAAGCACCCAGGACCAGTCTGGACAGTGCTATATAAAAACAATGATGCCATCTGCGGCAGAAACCCTGCCCACAGAAAAGCCAACCGCGACAGAAGACTCCCATCAAGCACCGGAAATGTTGCAGAGTTAATGGGCTCATGTAACTCCAAAGGCTGTACGTGTACAGCCGTGATACCTGTACTGCCAAAGCCAGAGTTGCCTCTAACTGTAGTCCCCAATTCAGAAACCTCGGTGGGGACTGGCACAGCAATGCACTCACAAATCAGTTGGGCAATGCGGTGTCCCAACTGCACTGACAATGTGGCGGTGCCAATGTTACCAAGGATCACCCCTACATTACCAGTATAATCACGGTCCACTACAGCACCAGCAAGCATCGAAAAAAGCATGAAAAAAACGAACCATTCTGCTGAACTGTGTTCAGCTGTGACTGGCTGTGACCGTGAAAGGATGCAACTGACTCCTGGCTGTGACTGTGACAGGCTGTCACTGGCCTCTGGCTCTGACGGACCGCACTGGACGTCTCCACAGGAAACCCCTGTGATGCTGTCCCGAATGCGAGCTCTCACGCGACTTAACGTTAAAGGCTCAGCTCGCAAAGTGCAAACCACACCACAGCGGCATACCGTGCCAGAATTCGGGCGCTCACGCCTCATTCGACTTCTGATTCTCCCGACCTCATGCCTCCAATCCTCAAAGGAATTCTGCAGGCGACGGGCAAACAAATGATGTACACAGGGATGGGATGGACGGCACAAAGCACATGAAACGCCCTCCTCCAGTGCCGAAACAAATCTCAAATACTTATTCAGAACCTCACCAGGTACAAGATACTCACACTGAGGCACAAGCATTAAATTGTAGCGTATAAGAAAAGGAAATCCAATAATAACCCTAGGCCGCACATCGGCCAGGTAAATAAAAACGTCAGCACACTGAAACAACTGCAAACCATCAACATTCAAAACCGCCAACTCCATATAATTCACATTCACTCCCACTGCACCACCAGCAAGGGGCGAGTTCTGTCCCACACCCTTCAGACATAAGCGACGAGGCGCACCCTCGTGTAGCTTGTTCGGAAAAACCTCAAAACCAGCGACCACGATCACTTGGTTCCCTGAATCAACCATGCACGGCATCGTCATGTACGGCACGTCATGGCCTGCAAAATGGAATCGTACAGACACTTGCAGTTCACGTTTTTCTTCCAATGATCTGCTTGCCACCTGAGGCCGTCGCTGCACCACCGGCAGGCTGTCAAAGTCAACTTCAGCAAAACTTGCCGAAGAGTGCAACCTCCCAATGCTATACGGTACTCCTTCGGAATCCAATGGAGGTTGTGAAATCAAACTGGGCCTGCGTGCTGGGGTATGCCCTTCAGTCAGGAGGGGGGGAGCAAGCTGCCTGGGACACCACGCCGCTGCCAACTGTCGTAGTCGGTGTGTAACGTGGCTCTCCCCAAGAAACTGCCCTCCTTGACAATTTTAGTATTTGGGACTGGACTTGGGACTGGGACTGCCCCGATGTGCACTGCTGGTCCTACGTTCCGGACCTCGTCCACGTTGTGATGCAGAACTGGGCCTCCTGTCAGGAGTGTTACCGCGTTGCGAATGCACGGTGTGCTGAGACGTCACGCTAGGGCGTCGTTCAGGTGTGAAGCCACTTCGTTGTTGTTCTCGTTGCTGAGATGGCCCGCGTTGCTGTGATCGATCCCTGGGCTGAGACCCAGGCCTGTCACGTGATTGACTGCGAGACCTTGGTTTGGGGCATTCCGCAGCCCGATGCGGTCCACCGCAATGATAACATTGCAATTTCTTTGGCCCTCGACAGTCACGAGCGAAGTGTCCAGGCTTGCCGCAGTTGTGACAGACTCGCTTCTGGTCCGACTGCCCTGCCTGTTCAGGACGCCTGTTCCTGGAACAATCCGGCTTAATGTGATCAGGACTGCCGCAAGTAAAAAAGTGCCGAGATACCGCAGACACAGAATGTGCTGCACCCAGAAAATGACGTTTGGCTCGACGTGCGTCCTCTGTCTGTGTGAGGAGCTCCATCACCATGACATACAGCTCCAGGTAATTGTAACCGAATCCGCGCTGTGCTGGGTCATCAAAAAGCTTTTCCCCTATGCGCCTCCATGGCATGTCTTCCCGTACTTCACAATACTGGGTCAACACCAAAAGCAACTGAGAATGGGCTTGCATTTTGGTCACTCCCCCGATAACCTGGCTGCCTTTTTCAAGCCAGGCGGTGAACCAATTGCACCACTCCATGGGACCCACTGAGCCCTCCAGGCGTATTCCTTTCCAGACCGGCTCAGTTCTGTAAATGTTCCGGAATCGACGCCCATACCTGAAAATTTCTTTCCACAGAGTAAACAGGTCGAGGTCCTCACGCATCGTACGCTCGAAGAAATGGTCATGAATAGCCTTCGGAATACAGACAAGCAAGCACCCCACCAGAGTACGACCATCAACCACTTCCAGCCGCACCCCAACCCATCGACTCCACTGTTTCTCCCATTTTTCGCGCTCCTCCTGGTCCTCGAGGTCTTTCCACACTGGCATTGCATACTCCGTCTGCAGCAGTTGCACTGTCGAGGCGTCAATCATGGGGTGGCCATCCTTCTTGAAGAACGCCGTGGGCATGCGTGCACCTGACTGCTCATGGGGCAGGGCCTGCAGCTCCATCATGGCGACCATAAAAGGTCGTACTTCATGAAAAGCAAAGCCCTCACCAATACCCGTGGGCCTGATCTTTTTTCGTTGTCCATTAGGAGGCGGGTCAACAGCCCCCGAAGGAATGAAACATGGACCATCGAAATAAGGAGCAAGCTGGCAAAGATCATCCTCCTTGCGCATGGACTCGACATATTGATGGGCCTGTGGGAATGTGGCAGCTGCTGGTGGTCTCCAATGGCCCCCAGGATGGTCCCCAGGGTCATTGCCATTTCCATCACCACGGCCTTCGCGGTAACCATGACCCCCACCATATCCAGCCCCAGTTGGCTGTGGAGGCGGTGGCGGCGGTGGCGGTGACGATGAATGTGACTCCGGACTTGTCCTGGTCCTCATATCATCATGCATGCCCTGGCACCGGGCAACCAGGTCGTCAACTGCCCTGCGCTGATCCTGGGCAAACCCTGCATGCCCTTCACAAACAGACTCAAGGTCCGCAACACGATCAGCATGTGTCTTTACTTGTGTCAGTACTCCATGTACATCTCGTTGTACACCTTCCAAATGGGTGGTGAACAGGGCAGTGTCGGGGCCAGACCTCAGGTTGTTTTCAACAGCCCTAAGACGTTCCTCCATTGAGCTGTGTGTGGTATCAGCGGCACTCCGACGTGTCCGTTCAGCCGCTGATTTCAGCTCAGCCAGCATGGCATTGGCCTGGCCGAGCATGTCCTGGACCCCGCTGAGTGTCCCAGTTTCAGGCACAATTCCCCACGTACCATTAGCGGACTCCAACTGCTTGATTTTCTGGTCCACCAGTTGTATGTTGGACTGCACAACGACCATCTGATCAGATGTGCTCTGTGCTGCAGACTGCGCTGCTGCAGAGGTGGCATGGGCAGCCCTGGCAACCTCGACCAAGCGTTGTACCTCAGTAGAAATCGCCGCGCCCGCGCCACGTACTTCAGTGTACTACAGTGTGAGTTTGCTGTGATAGACGTTGTGCAGCCGTTGAGGCATCTTGTGCCTGTTGCGCCACCAACAAGGCTCGCTGTGCATCCAACACCGCTTGTTGCACCTGGTTGACGGTTGTTTGGGGTAACCCGTGGTGGGCCATTCGGGTCTTGCGGCGGGCCCTGACTCACTCTACCCTGCAACCCCTCAACTTGCCCTGTCAGACGGGCAAGGAGCTGATCAACCTGCAATTCCCTTTGATGATGCGCATGTTCATTATCTTGTACTCGTACTTGAAGTCGTTGCAATTCATGTTCAAGCCGCACCACCTTTTCACTTAAAGTATTCACCTGCTGGTCCGACTTGGCATTTTTATCCTGTAGTTGTCGAATTTCAGCTTCGGCTCGTTCGAATTGTTTGTGAATTTGTTCGTTATCCACATTGTTCTTGTCCTGCAGTTGTCGCACTGCATGATGGGTGGTCTCGAATTGCTTCTTCATGGTTTCATGTTCCGCGGAAGCCGCCCGTGTGATGGAAGTCTTGAATGACTCGAACTTTACGATAGTTTCATCAACACCTTGATGATGGGTGGCCATGGACTCGCCTAATGATTGCTGCATGGCATCTAATCCTTTGAGACATTCATCATGGACGCCCAAGCCTCCTTTTAGTCCACGAATAGCTTGTTGTGTTTCTTCAAGTGCACGCGCATATGGCCGAATGTGGAGTTCTACCTCCCCAACATTGGCCTTTTGGAGCAAAGAGCCTTTCAACCGTCTCGTGCACTCCTCTACATAACGGGCATCCACTGATGTATCCTCCAAAATTTCAACTCGCGCAGTGAGTTCCCGAAGTCGCTCATGTCCTCGTGCTTTGGCCGCTGCACGTTCCCGTGTATCATATGGCCCCGGACGTGTCTTATGCGGAATTGGAATTTCCAAGGAAGTTGGTTGTTCACCCGACCTCCGCGAGAACGCTTTGACAACCCCTTTGATTTGAGCAATGCCTCGCTGCACCGGGCTTCTTTTGCCAATGAGGGGTTTTTTGTCATATTCTGTTGGCGTATGAATTTCCGGTCCATCATAATCCATGTCCATCACTAATCCCGACTTGACCGGCGTAGCAAAATGCTCATGCTTCATCGGAATTGTTGTGTGAGATGATGAGGATGGCTCCTGGCCATGCGAGACACGATGTTCATATTCGTCTTCACCAATTGTAGACGCCATTCGCAAAACCGAACCGAACGAACCAACAAACAAACCACAAAAATAACAAGACGAGTAATGAAATAAGAATTAAAATGTATCACTCAAGCAAGATACGTATACACAAAACGATGCTACCATGCAATAAGACCTTTCGCTGTTTCGTAAATGATCCTATTCTTCTTGAAATCTTAAAAAAAATCAAGGAAAAGAAAACCCAAAGGATAATTGAATGATACAAACCCAAAAATCAAATGTAAACTCCAATGCTTTTCCCAAAAGACAACCGCCCTCAAGTCACCCAACACCAAGATGCAAGGCAACAAAACAAACAACACGAAACTGTGTATGAACCTGAAGTGAGGGTCTCCGTGAGGCTGCTTCACTTATTGAATCTCCATATTATTGAATCTCCATGTTATGTAATTTGATTCCCAAATATTCAATCCGCAAGACCCTGAGAGAGGGCGAGAAAGAAGCATGCCAAAAAGAAGATGCAAAATGATGTATGCATATGTGCATGTTCGAAACCAAACGTGTGTGCATGAATGCACGGACGAGTGACATTTACCGACGAATGAACCATTGACTCTCTCTTCTTTCTATAATACCACACCACACATATGTTCTCCCTACTTTAATTATGTTCACATAATCGCAACAAGGACATGCAAAAAAAATGGTATGTACATGCCAAGTATGTACATAAATGTGGCAAAGGCAGACAAAAGAATCAATAGCAATTGGGCAAAGTGGCGACATTCAATGAGCAATTTCCATAAATCCATAGAGACAAGGCAATGAGGACACATGTGATATGAGATGCAAAAAGGGAAGTCGAAAATTGTAAAAACGACTCACTAAATCAGAGTGGACCCCTGTACGAGTGAAACACATGTAGCCATGGAGTCGCTCGCATCGTCCAATATCACATGCAGTGAAACTATATTAATGCACGGCGCTGACTACGAAGCAAAGACATGTTGCAGTGCAACAACCAATTTTCCTCCACCCGTAGTGCGCCTATCTATGCTTTCGCATGACAGATCTAACACTATTAGCACTACGGTGGTACTCTGTTGGCTGGCCTGCATTACAGCGTGACCCAACAGACAGCGCACGCACAGCCAGCTTGATAATCCCTCCTGTAAGATGTCACAATATCACCACAGACAAACCTGTTCTGCACTGTCCTGTGTATTATTGTGTACAGAGATTCGACATATGTACCGGCCTCACTAACAGGTCTGGTGTGCCTAAGGCCACATTCCTCCTGTGTTTACCCTTGGTCTGTCGTCGCTCTGTGGTCCTATTACAAGCATGGCCAACATGGCTTGTGGGATGAAGTGGGTGTAGACGGAGCCCAATTTGAGGCCCATTATGGCCAAGCAACCAGAAGGGTATTCAAATTGCTTTCTTCGAACGTCCCGTTGAGTGGGTGGACAGTGGCTTCTAAGTATGAGGATGGTCACACTACCGCCAGCAAGACGTCAGAATGTAGGGATACTCCGTTAGTTACCTTCAATAGCGAGACGCCTAGGTATGTTCAGACCGAGTGTATGCAGCCCAGGTACTGGCGTCCAACACACTTAGTATTCAAAGGGGCTTCTCAGCTTAGCACTACAGGTCTGTGTACATTCTATCACGAGGGCGCCACAGGCGACTCGATGCTTGATTCGGCACGTAGGGCGATTTAGCAGCATAGGAAGGGGGTACAACGGGGAGTCAGCCCTGTATTTCCCACAGACATCGACAGGGAGGAGCAAGCACGCTTATTACGCGAAGCATTAGGCGTCAACAGTCTCAAAGTTAACTACGCCCGCTCTAAGCGGCGTGCTTCTCTACCTATACAGGCATATTGTCCAGAAACCCCCACCGTACCAATACCTATTACTTCTTCCCTTTCCCTCTCAGTACCCTTCCCTTCTTCATGTATTTTTCCTTCCCTCATGGAGCTAGTATCCACACACATATCTTCTCATCCTTTTCAGGTGAGACGGCTCAGGCTTGAGTCCGTTTTACCTCAGGAGGTACTCCAGGCTCGGCGGGTCACGACTTATACGCCGCAGCCGAGGTCGAGAGCCCGCCAGGGGGTCAAAATCGAGTAACCACATGACTAGCCTTCACTACTCTCATACTTACATGCGGCAAAGCCCAAGACAGGTCACGGAACGCGGCGAAGCTCTTTGTCGGAACCGGGGCCGGGGTCACAGACACAGAGTACACCGTCGAGGTAGATGTTTTCCTCAGTTCCTATGAACTGGTAAGGATCGGAGATAAGATCGCTCAGTTAACCCTCGAACTTTATCTAACCCCAAAGATTCAAGGTGTAGCCAAACTTGAGGTCACAGAATGCGGTTCGCGAGGTTTCAATTCCAGGGGCGTACCAGGTAATCAGGTAATCCCCTCCCCATGTAAGCCACACAACCCCCCCAAGCCGGAAGGAGCACATATCTCAGGCGTTACGCCAACTAAGCAATGATTCGCTTGCGCGCAGGAGAAATGCCTCCTGTTATGCCCTTATATTTCCAGTGTATTGGCCACATAGTCAGGGATCTCCGAGATTGGTTATGTAGTGTTCCAGGTGTTGGGGTCGGTATGTACCTTGACTAAATGCTTTGCATCAGCCTTTCCTCATAGACCAAGAATCCCCAGTAGGGTAGATTTAGCCGACCAAGGTAGTCTAGTGGGTACGGATAGCCTTAGGTACGTGTACACGAGACCAAGGCCCTAACTCCGGTAAGGCGGCCGGAAGCGGTTAAGGGTGATGTTTTCGATATTGGGTCCTCCACGTTACTCGCAGGCGGTACTGGACTTGAGTTGGTAGAGGTTGAAACTACAAGTAGGCCGCTTACCGGACTGGATGCGCCATCTAGCCTAGCCACGGAGTCCATCCCTCGGCCAGCCCTTTCGGGCTGGGGTGAGCCTCTTATAAAATCAGCTCAAGAGCATGCCGAGTTGAGGGCCGTAGCGTGTGATGGTCTGGTGTTTGCAGACTTGGATCACTGGGCGCATTCGGAGCAATCTGAGTCCGAAACGGGACCATGACCCAGTTTCGATGTGTCCACCAGCGAGGTTTGGAAGACAAATGCGCTCTCAAAGAGCCCAATCGTCCCAAATTCCTCACCTATGGTCCAAAGCGGCCGAGGCATGGTGATACACATCATAGCGTCATCCAACGTAACGCCCGCCAAAAGTCGCGTGAGAATAGGGATGATTTGGCTGTACCACAGGACGTAGTTTGCCGCATGGAGCGGTGCGCCAAGTCACTGATGGAAGAAGGTCATTTCACGGATTTCACGTACTTGTTTAGCAGTAAACGCCTGGCCAGGTTTCCCAAATTTCGGGATAAGACCAAGGGCGGGCTCTCACAGCCTTGGTCGGAGAAAATCCTCTAGCTGCATCGAGCGGATGAGTTATGGGGGCAAACGGTCTAAAAAATTGAAGTTCGAACAAGGTACAAGGCGTAGCCGTAGTACCTACATGTAGGGACAGGGGCTAGTGGTGGTCTTTGAGCGAAGTAGTAGTAGACTGGATAGAGGTGCCTAGAGGTGAGCTTGAATTCGTCGATAAGTATGGAAAAGTATGCTCGGCAGATAGGGATTGTTGGTGGTGTTAGTAGATGCGGTAGGGTGGACTCCACAGGAATCAGAGTCCGAGTCGCCGTTCACGTCCTCTTCTGACACACAAGGAGCGGGCACGAACCGGGGCGAAATCACAACATCACACCCACACCCCAATCCATCTGTAGAGTCGCTTCTCTACGACTGTCACAACGATAGTGACAGTGCGGACCAGCCAAACAGGCAAATAGCTCGCCAAGCGCGGCGTAGGGCAGTCAGACAGGCTCATGAGGCTCAAAAGAGGTCCCAGCCAGGAGCTACCAGTCAATCAGAGTCAGAACTATCTTCGGGACTAGATTTTTCATCATCACACGAATCAAGAGTCCCGCATAACCGACACACAGTAACTCACCCTCCGGTAATTAACCCGACTGGGCAGGACAGGAATACTCTGGGGCCCGCAAAGACCACCAAACACTGTCCACCACAAGGCTATAGACGGTACGTCCGTTGAGCAATGCAATCTGATGAAGACTGGGCTGGTTGCGAAGAGCTGAAAGAGAAGTTCATGAACCGATATGAAGCCACGGTCTTTAGACCCACACGCACCCGCGATGTTACTCAAAAGGCAAAGAAGGCCTGAGGCCCACATTCTACGCTCAAATTGCAGCTTTTGCCTGCTGAGCATGCAGGCCCAAGGGCTGATAAGCCTATACGGGCAGTGGGTGAATGTGAAAAGGCGTTATGGGAAACGATTGTAAGGTTTTATGACCGACGCAAGCTTCAAGACGCCAAAGGGCAGCCACAGTGGGTGGCTAGAGAGTTTCTGGTCCCTAAACTAAGGGAAAACGAGTGGCGCTTGGTTATTGATTACCGGCACCTCAATTCCTGCTTTAAAGGCAACAGTTTCCCCTTGCCTGTCATCGGGGACCAAATTGCCAACCAACAAAGCAATTGCATTTTTACTATCATTGCTCTGGAAGACGGCTTCCACCAGATTGTCATATGCTTGTGGAGTTGGGACCCGGGACTTCCGCCATCAGTTGGGGGGGAAAATATCTTTATCTAAAATTTAATACAGAACATCTAAAAAAAAAATGCCGAAAGTGACAAAAAATTTAGATGGCTCTCCAAAAAGTAATCTGCTGCAAATCTGAAAAAAAAATAAAACAACATTTCAGGAACAGACTTCGGGATCTAAGAAAAAATACAACCTCTAAAAAAAATAATCCGCATCTAAAAGAAATAAAATAACGGATAACGCTACCCCCACGTCCCTGCCCTGCCCCTGCAGGCAACATGCAATAGAAACCACTGATTCACACTGTTCGTTGCATCTAGGAACAAAATCTGAGCAAGGAATCTGGACATTGGGACTGTATGGGCAGACTGCGAAAGCCGCACGAACTGTTGTGTTGGGATGCACGGTTGTAAGGAGTGGACAACTATGGCTGTCAGACACTGCAGCACAGCCACTGGGTGGCACGTGGTACTTCAGAAGAAATGAGCAGAAAAAGCCTGGCTGGATCACTCTGCTTCTGGGTATTCTGCTGAGCACCTGAGCGTAGGGACGTTTTTGGGTCAGTAGCTTCGTGGTCAGACTCCAGATACAAAGGGGCCTCTGATGCACTTTCCGAACTTGGTATGCTATGAAAAGCACACATCTGTAATAGAATGGGAACTGGGTTTCTTTTCTGTCTGCCACTTGATCGTGCACTCAGAGCCCTTCACTGCGAGCACCTTACCCCAACCCTTGAAATTGTGCCCCTGGGCTCTGGCCAAGGTGGCTGAGTGCGCTACTTCACAAAATTCAGGCATAATGTATGATCCGTTCAAATGACCTCTCTGCATAGGTCCCTCAGTGAAGGAAGACCCCTGTTCTCTGAGCAGATAAAATCTGTGCACATGGGCTCTGGCCAAGGTGGCTGAGTACCCTACTTTACAACATTCAGATAGTACCTGTGATCCTGTGCGATGAACTCTTTGCATAGGTCCCCCATCGAAGGAAGACCCCTGTTCTCCGAGCACATGAAATTGTGCACATGGGCTCTGGCCAAGGTGGCTGAGTACCCCACTTTACAACATTCAGATAGTACCTGTGTTCCTCTGCGATGAATTCTCTGCATACCCCCAGCGAAGGAAGACCCCTGTTAGACATTTTACGGTTTTTTGAGCTGTATGTCAAAACGGGGCAGGGTAGGGTGAGAAATAGGAAAGTAAGGTACGCTATGGTTGACTAGCCCAAGGTAAAGTCCAGTAAACCAACCCCTTGCATCTTAATCGGCACACATGGCAACACAAAGCAATGCAACGCAAAAACGGTACTACGGTTGATCATGGTACTACGTGCATTGCGAGTCCCTAACCCCACCTCAAGGGGCCCTGCAACAAAGCGTGGATTGCGAATCCCTAACCCCAACTCAAGGGGCGCAACAATACTGATCAATATGGGGTCGTCAAACAAACAAACAAGTGGAACACCCCACAGTTCACATTGTGCACCGCAACTCCACTCCCGGGTTGCCAGACCGCCACCAAACGCTGGTGGTCACGCGGTTCCACGCTTCGCCCACACTCATTGCTGAGTGGGGCACCGCTAGTGTAGCAAGGGTAGCGGCTCCGCTTGGAGAGTAGATGGATCGGACACAATGCTCAATGTGGGTGGCGGTGCCCCACGCCAAGGGCCCCTTGTCCGCGGGCTGACGATTGCATTTAACATGTCTGGGCAACAAACGACATTTGTATAGCGCCTCGTCTTGCTAATTTGGCGCTCCAGAGGGGGTCTCAAGGGGTGGGGTGGGGGGGGGGGTGTCTAACCCCTTGTAAAATCATCATTTTAGGACCCAAAATGATCCCCCAATGATTTTTTGGATTTTGACACCCGTACCCCCCCCCCCACACACACACACTTGGGTACCCCTTTTTCAGGGGGTGGTGGGGGGGTCAAATTTTCTTTGAGTATTGTGGCCGTTGTGTGTGTCTTTGGACCTAGCACATGAGAACTTTTTTCTTGTATATGGACCCCCTAAGCGGTCTGGTATTTTTTTTTTTAGATGCGGATTATTTTTTTAGAGGTTATAATTTTTAGCTCAAAAAATAATCCGCAAAAAAAATATTCTGCGCTAAAAAATTTTCCGCGCTAAAAAAAATACTCAGCCATTTTTTTCCCAGTGCGCAGTATTTTTTTTTTAGCGCAAATGCCCGCAAAATTTTAGAAGTTGTCAAAAAAGTGTTATGGGCGATTCCCTAGGCACCTGTGGGGGAACGTGGTGTGTGCGGGGACCCCATGACGGCACGGGTGATGAAGCAAGTTTGATTTTGACCCCCCCACCTCAGCTTGCTTTTTCACTCTTGTTTCACCCATTTCTACCTTTTTGTGCATTCCCACCACATCCACTCTGTTCTGGGTTGATTGCTCCCCACCCACAGGGGACACTGACCTGTGAGGCTTGGCGTCAGAAACCATACATTGGGGTATGCTACGTGAACGACCACCCAAAAAGGTGGGGGGGTATACGACGCTCGCGCCTGCGCTTGATCTAACAACCTCTCTTTGAGGTGACTACCCGGTAACCAACAAAACAGGTCATAACAGACCACCTTATCAGGTGGAGGAAGAAAACAAATGCATCAGTGGAATTTTGTTGCCATGTATTGACCAACAGTAATTGACCAACCCCACAGCACTGTTGGTTAACATTGAGATCGAAACCCTCCGGGCGGTCCCTTTTGAGACTGCTGGCACAGGGGCAGTGCTTCAACCAACGACCCCCCCCCCCTCCCCAGAATGATGTTTCTTTTTGCTCACGAAAGAAGTGAAACAGGGGGTTTTGCCGGCATTTTTTTATTTTGCGAGAGCTCTTTTGGGTATGGGGCCTACGATTGTTTTTGTGATTCAATGTTGCCCAAGTGCCATTTTGCTTAGACTTATTGTTGCACAAATATTTTTGTATTGCTATGGGAGATGAAGTGAACATCAGATGTGTCTGGTGGGCGACAGGGGCCCGGTTTGCTGCAACACAACTGAATCAAACTGATCCATAGGATGCCCTGATCAGTTTGAGGGATGCATCCTGGGGGCGCTCTGTCCGGGTCACTTTGTGGGCCCACGTCAACCCAACTGCGAGGTGATTTTTGGGCTTTTGGATGGCCCATGGCACGGCATACGGGCGCCTAGCGGCCGCTACGTGGCTCCCCATAGGTGCTCAAGTACCCGTAATGTGACCAAATGATCATCCTCCGGCAAGTCCACCTCGCAGAGAATCTACTCCTAGCAACACACACACAAAATAGGGGGAAAACGACATAAATACGGCCTAGAACATACTTTAGATACCTTGGATGGTCATTTTCCGTGATCACGGTATCACAAAAAAAAACCTTCGAAAACTTCGATTTTTGAGCTGCCCAGGGTGAAAAACTGCAGAAGCAGGTTGTGTACCCATCCCTTGTGAAACCCCCCCACGGAGAACCCCCCCCCCCCCCGAGCTAATACGCAAATAGGGTGAAAAACACATAAATGCGGCGCAAAACATGCTTTACATAGCTTGGATGGTCATTTTAGGTAATCAATGTATCAAAAAAACAAAATTCGAAAACTTCGATTTTTGAGCTGCCCAAGGTGAAAAGCTGCATAAGGAGGTTGTGACAACCGCCTTCGTTTGAGTGACAACCGCCGTCGGATGAGTGACAACCGCCGTCGGATGAGTGACAACCGCCGTCGGTTCAGTGACCACCGCCAACAGTCAACCGAATCCGGCCACCGACGGCCGACCTTCGTGTGGGAAAAACAAGAGAGATCGCGTTTCTCAAGGACCGGCCTGGGCACAGGGGGCTCCCGGTGCCTTGGCATGGCGTCCGGTGCGCGATCCGGGGACTGCAAGTGGGAGAGCCAGTCATGCTGACCGCCGGACGGGGCAGCGCGGACAGGGAAGGGAACCACATCCCTGCACAGCCTCTGTACCGCCAGTTGCCTTCGCCGGCCAGTCAATGACTACCCCCCCCCCCCGTCCCTACTCCGATGACTACTCCGATGACTGCGCCGCTCCCGGGGGACCCAAATTTTCTACCTAGACGGGTCCGTCGCATTTTTCAAGTCGGGAGAGTCCAACCCAACCCAACCCAACCCAACCCCCCCCCCGTCCCCTCGGGCTGTCAGCTGGAGCTTGCACCGCTAGGCAGTGCCCTGTCGCCTCTGAGATGGCGTGTCAACCTTGGGGCATCCCACGGGGAAGGGGTGTACAAACACAAGCAGAGGCCGCGATAGCCTTCCCTCCCCCCGTCTTTCCTCCCAACGAGCCGGTCGGCGATCCGACGGAGCGTTCCCTGCCCTCAAGCACGCCAGCCGGCGATCCGGCGGTGCAACTGTCCCTCCCCTTCCACCCTTGCACGTCAATCGGCGCTCCGACGGTGCCGCACCCTGCCTCACCCCCCCCCCCCCCCCCGCCCCCTGTTCCTGCTCTGTACACGTGGACTCAGGCCTCCCGGTGTACGGCGAACTTAACAACACACGGCCCCGCCCTTAGGATTAGAGTCATAGCCGGCGGAACCCCTAAGACAGGTAAGAGACTCCCGCGGCCCAATAGTGAGAGCGTAGGTCTTCGGTCGTCCAGTGCGGGGGTTCGATCCCGGGAGCTGGTGCTCTTGGGATCCCTGCACGTAGAGCTCTCTAGTTGGCGACGTGGGAACCACCCACCCCTCCAGCAGCTCGCGCCACCACCGGTACCGGTGGATCGGGTGGAGGTGTCGTTCATTTTACCCCTACCCCTGAAAAACAAAACACGTGGGAACCACCCACCCCTGCAGCAGTGCGCACCGTCACCTGTACTCGAACAGGTCGACGGGAAGCCCCGTCCAGTATTCGAAGGGATCGGTGGGAGACCACCGATCCTATGGATCGAACCACCTCCTTCACGGCACGCGCCGGGTGCGCTACCTCTAGAGCGGCTGCCTTCTGAAATGCACTGGCACCGAGCTCACAGAACAAGCACGCCCAACACACCAAAGCACACACGGACCACACATGCAGGCGGGTCCGCTCCTAGCCATTGACGTACTGCCCCTGCCCCTAGTGCTTTGTGTCATCCTGCCCTGAGAACGTTCCGCTGGGCCCTCTGAACCAGGACACAAGTACACCACCCCAACCACAATCGCCCCAGCCCCCCCACACCTCCCACAGGGCGAAGCTCCGTGCGATTCGGGCTCGTCATGGTGATTCAACGGGCCGACGCCTGGACACCAAGTCGACACCTCTCACCCTTCCCATCCCTCTTGCTCGCAGTCACCATGCCACCGGCTGCAGCCGTTATCCCCGATGTCTCAGCGGACGCGTTCCGCGCCCTTTCTCCGGCCGACCGTGTGGCGGCTATCACCCCCAGGGACAGCTTCCCTTGCACTGGGGCCGCCTGGAACCCTTTTGCGCGCGAGCTGCTGCTCACACTCCACCACCACCCCTCTGGAGTTCTCTGCGCGGGGTGCCCTGCGGACGACGCCTTCCTGGGGTCTGTATGCCTCATGTGGGCAGCCGCCACGGACTCGCTAGCACACCTCGACATGGAGTCACTGCGCAACCACGCGGGCCAAACATCGTGGCTCACCTACAGCATGGCCATTGACGCCCTGGTGGCCTTCCACGCTCCGGCCACACCGGCCCAAATGACCGCCCTGCACTCCGAAGCCTCACTCTTTACCGCCCGCTACGGCGACCACACCCTCCGCACACTCAGCCAGGATGAGTTCCTAATGCTTAGGTGTCACAAGTTGCCCACCCCCCACCTGGCGCTATGGCCCGTGGAAGTCCATGTTGTAATGAGGGGAAAAGTATGTGCAACGGGGTGTTATTTTTTGGGTACCCAAACCCCCCTGGTGGCAACATGCAAAAACAAGGTGTGTATTTCAAATATATGCCATTATTTGCATTTCTGGAAACACACACATTTTCAAAATAAAGACATTCAATCACCAAAATATAGTGTTGTTTTACATTTAGACCACTGCATTCCAGTGTGGGGGGGGGGGGGGGGCTGCCTATTTTTCTCTCCCCTTTGTTCGAGGTTGATCACAGAACCCCCCTATACACCACAGATGAGGGAACCCCAAACATACCTTTCATTGAAGCACACAGAAAACTATCCCAAAGCATGTACTTGTATTTCCTATTTTAACCAACCAGGCCGAAATTTCGGCCAGCTCTTCGAAAAATGTCCAAACACATGGTCCTATTTGACAGACAGGCCTAAGCTGGCCGAAATTTCGGCCAGGTCCATCGAAACTCCGAATATGAGCACTGAAATGGGTACCTAAGACAGTGTACATGAGCAAGGAACACAGGAGCAGTGACATTTGAACAGGGTGTGCAACATAATATACTCAATTACAAGCAAATACTTGCCACCTGACGAATCAAAGCAGACTTTTGCAGTACCTATGGGGAAACACAATAATAAAAGGCTGAAGAGGCTGAGGACTGCATGCTGGCCGAAATTTCGGCCAGACTTCATGCTGACAGGCAATATAAGCAGCAGGACTGGCATTAGCGCTTGCGCAGACCAGATGCACGGGGCTTCTTAGCACCTGTGTTAGCAGGAGGCTTGGCAGGGGCTGCAGCACCAGGCTTGGCAGTGGCAGAGTTCTGTGACTGTGTGTTTCCACCCTGAGATGGTGAAAAATGATTCACAAAAGTATTCATACCTTTGCCAGTAGGGGCAACAGTGCCTGAGGAGGAAGCTGGGGTGGCCTGAGCGCACTGCGTGCCACTGGGTGAGGGGGCAGGGGCAGTTTTGGGTTTCTTCTTTGGAGTGTGTGTCTCTGGTTGCGACTCTGCCTCCCCATCTTGCTCCTCAGGATCCTCATCTACATACCTAACCCCAGAACAATCCACAGGAAAACCCGCCCCCAAGTCGTGGTACACATCCTCCCATGACTTGGGGGGGCACGTGTCGGCGTTGGTGATACCTGCTCTGATGAGCTGAACAAAGTCATCGGGCACAACAGTCTCCTCACCCAAAAGGGCACACACAACATTACAGTCCTTGGAAAACCTGGTAGACATCATGCTTGCAAAATACACAGACAGAGTCCCCAGCAAAAACCAGTTGCCTGCCCGTTCTGGGACCGGAACCAGGCTCAAAAGAAATGAGAATATTTCAACAGGCATCACAGACGACATGCGTCCTTCAGTAAAAGCCACGTAACGTGGCAGCCTGTTATCAAAGGCAGTGGCAGAACAAATGGAAACCAGATGGGACGTAGAAGTGTACAACGGGGTCTTGCTTGACAAATTGTAAAGTGCAACATCACACTGATACATATCCTCAGCCACAGTGGCCTTCAAAGCAGCAACAGTGGCTTTCACATCAGCAGACTCACCCGCAATGAACACAGGCACACCGGACAAAAGCAGCTGCGCAACCAGGTTATGCAAACCAGCTGTATAGAGGCGGGGCACCTCAATGACACAAGCAGCAAAGGGCAGTGAACTAATGATACTGGGAACAGGGACTCCACAACGCATTGCCATCAGTTCCACACGGCCTGACTCTGCAATGAGTTTGCCTGTGCTTGACTCAACGAGGGACTCCCAAGCACACTGGATACTGACCAGACCAGTATCAGATTTTTCACAAACAGGCTTAGCAACAGGCTTCTGCAACAATCCCCGCAACCCCTCATATTTGGGTTCCTTCCAAAGAGGGGCCTTAATTACTGCTGACCACGGGGGCTAGGGGTTTTCTTCAGTCCAGGTCCAACTGCCATAGGCTACCTTCAGGTGTGATGCAATAGCGCACTGCCTTTTGGCCATCTCGATAGTACCAAGTGTAGCTGCAGACAGGTGGTAGCACAGGATGGGCTCCTATTGTGCATTAATTGAACGACACACAAGCTGGCCGAAATTTCGGCCAGGTCGGTCGATTTATTCGAATACAAACCCCTGTTTGACCAAAACATACCTCTGGTGTTGTTCACAAGCCCATTGGCAACCGCCTCGGGATGAAGAATGTGCCATGACCACATCTGGGCCTTTTTAACATCTTTTATAATTTTTTTGAGACCAGGTAGGGTACTTTTTGTCCCATCCATGTAACCTACGATCTCGCGAAGTCGGTCGGGCGTGATGCCTTCCACTTCCTTGAACGTACCCAGTGCGGGATGTAGTCCACGATATTCCGTGGCTGCCATGGCGTCTACTGAAGGAAGACCCACAAATTTCACCAAACGCCCAACGCCACCCCACCGTTTGGCAACAGCACTCTGCACAGGACAACATGTGGAACACAGAAGCTTGCCGAAATTTCGGCCAGGTCGATCGACAAAACCGAATTAATAAACGAAACACACCACAGTGCCTTCCTCGGCAGTAACACCACACTCTTCAAGCATAACAGTAATGTGATGGTACAGGGTGTACTCATTGGCATCCTCATCCTCAAGCCTATCCAGGAGTAGGGACATTCGCTCCGATGTGGTGGATGCTGAGCCAGCAGTGGTCTGGATTTGATGTAAGCCTGCAAGCCGGCGCCTAGTCCACAGGGGGAAGTCCTGTTTGACTTCATAACCACCAAATACCAGGGTCCAATCCGGAGTCTCCATATTTTTCATCTCCAATTCGGTCTTGTGTTTTTGGGCAGCAGTGTAAACATGCTGACCCCCCAACAGAACCCAGCGAGTGGCTGTGCAACAGGAATATTCGTAACAGCAGGGTCGAAAATTCAGACGCGAAAACGGTACTATCGAGAAGAATACCGCAACACACATACGAGTGACTTTATAAAAAAGAAGATCCTGGATGTAATCCACAGGCGGGGCTGCCTTCAGATCGTCGTAGTGGCGTTGCATGCGATCATCCGAAATCCTACGGACCTGCCCAAATTTTCGGTCGTGGTCGATAATAATCTGATCCCACCGAACCTTTATTTTCGTCGTTGACGTAACCCAGTCGGATAACTTGATGGAGGATGATGAATTTTTCTTTGGTGCGGCCTTAGGCTTCTTTTGAAGTCCCTCTGTGCTCGCCTGGTCCTCTTGAGACTGGGATTGCACTTGAGATTGCCCATTGTCTGCAGCAGGCTCACCATCTGGCGAAGCAGCCATGTCCTGTGATACCCCTCCAGGCTCAGTCATAAAATAAAGGGCTATAGGGCAACATTTCATGAAGGGGAGAGTTTCCAGATAGCAAATAACAAGCACAGATCAACCAAAAAAGGACCAAAACGGACTGCCTGACTGGAAATTCGGATAACCTGGTCGAAATTTCTGCCAGCACTGCTCTACATGTCAAACCACTGTGTACAAATACCATTCTGAGAGGCTGGCCGAAATTTCGGCCAGAACCTTAAGTCATTTGTGTTCTGGGGGTAGCCATATGACAAAACAACAAGTCTGGCCGAAATTTCGGCCAGAAAAACATGAAACAGCAAATAGACACACCAAAATCAATGGCAATGTGTGGCAGAACCCATACCACAGTGACAAACACAGCTGCAAACAGAAATCAGTCCAAGTCCTGGGTATCCACACCGATGTGTTCCGCCTCATCTAGGGCTTCAAAGGAGGCAACGCTGTCTGCATCACAATCAATATCCTGGTC
Organism: Eutreptiella sp. 'Long Island Sound 2002'; assembly: GCA_964036045.1. Classification (NCBI taxonomy): domain Eukaryota; phylum Euglenozoa; class Euglenophyceae; order Eutreptiales; family Eutreptiaceae; genus Eutreptiella; species Eutreptiella sp. 'Long Island Sound 2002'. Next base: position 126,314,508 of record OZ038383.1, on the reverse strand, counting down.
ACTATCACAAGAGTCGACAGCAATGGAATCATCAGGGGCGGGGGGGTACTGGGCGGGGGGGGGCCGGGGGGGGGGGGTACTGGGGGGCCTCTGGCTCGGGGCTTCGGGGGTGGCTTTGGGGGCAAGGCAATTCCACCAGGAGCAGCAGCAGCAGCAGCAGGCGGTGCACGGTTGGCAGCGCGAATAGAAGCATGTGCAGTACGCAACACCCCTTGCTCGGCAGCAGTGCGGGCAGGTGCATTTGTCTGTAACAAATCCTCAACACCCTCAGGAACCCTGGTACGCGCAACCAGATTTTGCATTGCATGCAACAGAACCACTTTTAAACGGTCTGTGGTGATTCGTGTCCTAGACATGGTACCGGGGAACGTCAAATCCTCAACTGCATCCAGTCTTCTCACCTCAACTTTATAGTCCGGAGCGGGAACACAAATGGGCAGGCTCTGTGTATGAACTGTCAAGATGAATTGTTTAAGATTGGCAGAGAACATTGCCACGGATCTCTCAGTCAGCACACCACGCAAAACTTTCTCTCCCGGTTGGACAGGGGGAAGTGTCAGAAATAAATCCGACGACTGTTGGACACTAGTACAGGCAGTGTTGCGGCGACAGTGGGCTGAGAACCGACTCAGAAGTGCCTCACCCAGCTCCTCAGAGTGGATACACCCTAGGGAGGCGGAATGCCACTGACTCCAAAACAAAAGAGCAACAGCGGTGGTTTTCACATACTCCGTGGTTAGCTGTTCCTCGGGCTTTAGGATGTTCAGCATGAGCAGTAGGGACATCTCAAGTGCCTGCTTAGCTACAATACCGGAACCTGCCCCCCGTCCCTCCCAGTTGCACTCACGAACCAAAGTCCCAATGCTGAAAGCAGCTGGACAGTATGTGTACAGCAAAGCCTTAAGGGCTAATAACATACGCAAACCCTTGCGCTGAATGGGTGTCAAGTCCCGCTGGCTATTGAGCAGGGAAGTGACGCACTCATCTAGTGTGCCTCTATTGGACGATGTGGCTAGCATGAGTCCAAGCAACGTCTTCTCCATATGGATGACCTTGACCTTGCGAGGGAGGATAGACCCAACCTGAAGGCTGTTCCCCTGCTCCAAAAACTTAATGAACGGCAGGAACGCCCTGTAGATCAATTCAACGCAATACTTATAGCTATGCCAAACTCCGTACACCAAAGGAAAACCCAACAGTAATTGTGGTACATTCCAGGGAACATAAGCAGCACCATAACACAGCTTAAGTAGGGCAAAGTGTATTTTCATATCCACAAGCAGCGGAACACAGTGTCTGGTGCGGTGTTCCACACATGACAAATCAACCACGAGTTGCAAAAGCTCTTTGTGTGTGCCGGAGCGGAGCTCAGACAGGAAAAAGGGTCTCCAGTTGAGGGAACGAACATTTTTTCTGGCAATATCCAAAGGAGCACGAACCCAAACTCTCTGAATACCTTGGTTGGCAACATCAATACGATCAAACAATGCTCTATGTGAGCGAAAGATGTCATCAGCAACCTTTGGTACCCTGGCCTCAATTTCGGCCAGCTCCGGCAGACCCCGGTATGCAGGTAGGGCAGTAGTGTGCAAAACAGCAACAGCTGTACAGTTTAGGGTTAAGTCGGGTGAATGGGGATCAGCTCCCGACCTGTAACACCTCAGGTTATCAAACCATATACAAACTTGCCTACGGTGCATGGTGTTCCACAAGTTGTGTGCTGCTAGTCCAGCACGATGGTGAATGGACTCCTGCTTAGTGTTACACTGACCAAGGACTCCTACCTTACGGCGTTGGCGGCAGGACATAATACCCCAGTTGTAACCAGACCCACAGTTAGAGTATGGGAGGGCCACACGGCGCAGCAGGCAGTATAGGGCATGGAACTGTGACAAAAATGTCATGTACCATCGTGGGGGCTTCTTCTCAGTGGCGGCAGCCTTCAACTGTGTCAGGGAGTGCCGGCTCCTGCGATTCTTCCGCAACAAGAGGCAGAATTGCAAAAGCTTTTGCAGAGTCCCACCACGTAATGCATTTCGCAACAGCCCTTTGGCTGTAGTAGCAAAAGCACCAGTAACTGCAGCATGTACAACATTGACAGTAATAGCAGAAGACATTAATGCTGAGACAAGAAAATAGTTATGTAGGAGTGTATGGTGTAATACTCATGAACAACGACAATTGCAAGCTGGCCGAAATTTCGGCCAGGTGTGTTCAAAGGGGAAATAATTGCTTAAATGTGCAAAAATAGGAAAAGCTGGCCGAAAATTCGGCCAGACCGCCCAAAAAACCAGAATATAAGTGCTTGAATAGTGAACACACCAAAAAGCTGGCCGAAATTTCGGCCAGCCCTAAGAAAAATGAAAATAACTATGCCTATTCACCAGCAAACCAAAAAGCTGGCCGAAATTTCGGCCAGAAGGGTCCAAAACTGCATATACACATAGTTGTTTGCAATGTTACCCAAAACCTTCAGAAAAACGTTAAATACAACACACTAGAAGACGGGGATACACAAGGCTAACACATCAAAACGTATTTCAACGGGTGTCACACAGCTCTGCCAACAACTTTGGTCACATACGTCAAATAACATACTCAAAGTAAAAATGTAGAATATTGTCAAATCGCGCGTATACAGGGTCCTAGAGGGTGGGCAACTTGTGACGCCTAAGTAATGGTCCTATCCGGCGAGCACGACCTGAAACCCCCGGTGATGCGCCTGCCGGTGATATAATGGTTGCTCAACTGGGCTGCCAAGCAGACTTGGTCCGCGCTGGCGTGCCCCGACCTCCTACCGACGGACCCTCCGGCGCCTTTGCCCACCAACGGCGTGCTCCTGTCCGCCCAGTGGGTCAAGGAACTGCGTGCTCACGGCCTTGATGGGGATGGCAAACTGTGCCACCCGGGCCTCCTCATGCGGCTGTACGCCTCCAAGGAGCGCTGGCGAAGGAAACAGCCGACGACACGTCGGATGACCCGTGGCTCCTCCAACTCCGGGCGCTATCCTCCGCGGACTCAGCGGACTTCCTCACCCGACTGGACTCCCTCGCCTCCGTGCCCGAAAACAAGGCCGAGGAAAATGCCCAGCCACTGCTGACGCTGGCTCGTGCACACCAGCTAGGCTCCAAGGCATACGGCAACATCAACGGGGTACGGACCACAGCGGCACTGGTGGGTGTTGCCAAGTCCCTGTGGCTGACCTGCCCGGCATACCGCCAGCCTATGTTACGGGCGGACCTGGCCCGTTATGTCGAGATCGTGGAGGAGCGGTACGAGAACAACAACCTGCAGGATCTCAAGACCAAGTCCTTGGAGGAGATAGTCCGGCTCATCGAGCAGCCCGGCTCTCAAGCTCTACCGTATGGGGACGTAGCCCGCAAGCTGGCTATGCACGACGCGGTATCTGACCGAGCCTCCCAGAGCCTCCTGGTGGTCTCTACAGAGGACACGTTCCGCCAGGCCCTGGTGCAGACGTTCAGGGGCATAGAAACCAAGGCGAGGGTGACACAAATCACGCACACCCTCAAGAAGGAGCTCACGAGCAGGGCCTCCGACGCAGCCTTCAACTCGGTACTTCGCCGTGGCTCCACTCCGGCCAGCCCAGCGACAGAGCCCCCCCCCGGCGGCTCCGCAGCAGCCGGTACCCCGCCTCGTCACCCCGGGCCTCTAGGATGCCCTGCTTCCCGCTACCACCACGCCCCCTGCGGACACGTCCCGCCCCCACCCCCCTGGCCGACGCCTCATCATGCTTCGGGACCTTGAGTCCATCGGGGACGCGCACCTAATGGCGGCCAGCGTGCAGCTCACCCATCTCCTCCTCACGCCCATCACCCTGACACCCCAGATGATCCGCCGCCGTGTCGGCATCGCCACAGTGGACGAGTCCGTATGGGCCTCCCTCTTCACCTCAAATGCGGACCGCACGTACCTGGACACCAGCACAGTGCCGCCCCAGTGGTCAGTCACCCTGGCCAGCACACGGCGCGATGGCTCCCCAATCGCGCTGTCCAGCGACATCTGCGACGCCTCAGCGCCCGACACCGCCCCTACCCAGGCCACCCCCAGGGACAGGCCCAAGAAGGACGCCAAGCGCCCCCGCCTAGGGGACCATCGGGACGCTCACCGGGCGTGCCCCCCCCCATGGGACCCCTCAAGCGCGGCGGTGGTGGTCTCGCGTCCAGGCCAGTGGCAACCGCGGCTCCCTGCCTCATGGCTACTACCCGCTCCCCCGCCAGCCCCGGGTGGGGCCCGCGGCGCGGACACGGCCCCCTTCGAGGGCACCGTACGCCGCTGACTGCACCTCCCCCGGATCCTCCCACGCACCATCACCCCCTTCGCCCCTCTCCTCCGCGTGGCTCAGTCCATCGCTGAGACCCATACCCTCCGTCATGCGACTGCCCACATCCCCTGCCAGATACACGCTTTCCTGTCCTTCCTCCCCCTAGAACAGTCAGAGTGCCCATTTCAGACACGACGGTGGATGGCTTGCTGGGCCTGCGGCGCCCTCTTTGCACTCCACACGCACTGCCAACCCCCCCAGTGCCCCCACTGCGTCACCCAGGGCGGGCTCGCCCTCCTGCGCCCCCCCTTGAACCCTCCCCCGAAGCTCAGCTCCGTGTCCAGGCGCGCGCACACCTTCCTCCTGCGGTCTGGCGGCCGCTACTGTTATTTCCCACCTCCGTGTGGCACATGGTTGCCTCCTGCACCCTACGTTGGCTATTTGGCACGTGCGAGCACATGGTCCGCCACCACGATGTTGCACTGATGACCCCCCCTTTCCTCAACCCCCATGGCGACATGCTTTGGTTTTGGGACGCAATGCGGCGGCTGCCGCCGGCGCCTACTGGCATTCTCTGCTACGCGCGCCGGGGACATGAATGGTTCCTGGATTGCAACCTCCCTCCCCCTGACGTGTTCGTCAGAGCCCCCCACTGCCCCCTGTGCGGGCGGCCTGAGCGCCCAGCAGCGGTCGTCCATGGCCCTTCTGACCGCACCCACTACCCTGGGTTTTTCTGCACCTCTCCCAGGCCCCTCAGTGTCACCTGCCGTACGGAGCTAGCGGACCGGTCCTCCTCCGATGTGGCCGGGGTCCTGGTCCCTAACGCAATCCCGGTCTCCCTCACCACCGGCGAGTGTAGCTGCTTCTCGTCGGCGGTGGTCCCAGTTGCCCCCCCCCCTCCCCCACACAGCGGTTGCACGTTGGTTCCTGGACCCGCCTCCCTCACCTCCTATCCCCACCATCGTGTATTGCAACAACCTCGGTGGTGTGGAAACCAAAACCGAGGACCTTGAGAACCACCTCCTGTCCATGGACATAGGCTACGGCCTATATCAGGAGACCTGATCGGATCGCAGTCTACGCCACAGCATCCCTAGGCGTTATGGCTACGTCATCAGCCGCACGCAAGGGGCAGGCACAGGCTTCCTGATACTATGGGCTTGGGCTTTGGTTAAGGGACCCTCCACCCCCCACGTAGCCATGGACTGCACTGACTGGTTTGCGGTAGTCATTGAGACCACCCGGTATGGTGCTCTCCTCCTGGTCTCCGTACACCTCCGGCCCCACTACAGCTTCGCTGAGAAAAAGAGCGTGCTCGAGGCGGTTAAGCAGCTCATTACCCTGCTGCGCCCCCAGGCCACCATCATGGGTGGAGATTTCAACTGTGAAGCGTTCGGGGACAACTCCCCACTGTACTACGCGCTACGAAGCGCAACACTTTTTCAAGATTTTCACTTGGCACACCCCCCGGGCACCTTCACCAACTGGACGGTGGTCGACGGGGTGCAACGATGCACAGGCATTGACCACATCCTCACCTCGCCGAATGTCCCCCCCCTCCACTCCACCCTCCTCCCCTCTCACAGCACCCACATGGGCCTAGTCACCACCATCGACACTCACGATCCAGCCGCACGACCGTTCCACTGGAAGCGCTTCAAATGGCGCTTACTGGAACCTACCCGCGCTACACAGCTCTCAGGCCTGGTGGACGCGGTGTGGGCCTGGATCACTCTTTACCCTGCCCCCCCAGACCATTATGTCCGCGCTATGTGGCACTATGCGTCATCCGTTGTACCCCGACCCCCCACGGCTGCCACAGTCATGAAGCGCCTGCGCGCCCTGACCCCCCTCGTGTCCCAGACTCGCCTGCAGGAGCTATCCCGGGTGCTTCGCGAAACAGTCGCGGAACGAGGGCGTGAGCGCCTGGCGGTCACCTTAGCCAAAGTGGTCGTCACCGGCACCACTCGCAACGCCCTACGTCTGCCTGCACAACCCCTCAAACCCCTCTCTCGCATAGCCCCCAACCCCCGCACCATCCTCTCCACCCCGGACGCCCTCAAGAATGAGATTGACACTCAGGCAGCAATGAACGTCCAGCACCGCCATTTGTTGCTGGACGATCACTGGCTGCATACACACACCGACCCACAGTGTTGGGAGCCGTGTTTCAACCCGGTCCTCGACCTGCCGGTACGGGTATTACTCCAGTTCCTCCGACTGGGACTCAAGCCCCAGGTCCCGGTGGATAGGACATCCTACTGCAACCGTCTCTCGTCTGACCCCGTGCTTTCAGATCACCTCATGCAGCCCTCCATATCCCGCCCTGGCTCCTGGGCCACGACTGTGGACAACATCCCTCGTCGGCTCCTGCAGCCAGGGGGCTTCGGCCTTAGCGCGGGCGTGCTGGCCTCGCGCAGACAAGCCTGGCTTGGTATCCCCTCCCTCTCAACCATGCCAGTGCAGTATGGCATCTACAAGGGCAAAACCCCCGACGACAAAAAGAAACCCCCCAATTTGATGACATCCTACCGGCCGGTAGTGGCCGAGAGCCCGGTCACGGGCGCCGAAGCGCACGCGGCCAAGTCCAAATTAGACCGCACACTCGAAGCATCCGCTTTGTACACCCCCGACTATTTCGCTTACCCAGATGAACTCAGGGCGGCCGAGTTAGCCCTAGTCAGTCGCGCCGCATGCACCTCCTCCTTGGAAGTGTACGGGTCCGTGGCCACCTGTGGGGTGGGAGGGGGGATGGTGTGTGTAGGTCCGTTTCTAGCGCCACTGTGACGGAGGTGTTGATGGCGGGCTGCACGACGGTAGTGCCGTGAGGCAGGTATGACCCCTCCAGCTTGGGTATCATGGTGAGGAGCCGCACAAATGCCCACTGGCTGCGCACGAGAAACGATGGGCAGGAGTGGGCTACGTGGGACCAGGGGTGGTCCACGTGCGTGTCGCAGCAATCGCAGGAGTAGTAATGCACGGAGATGGGGGGGGGGGGGTGTGAAACAGTAGCGCCCGCAAGCGCAAGGCAAGCACCAGGGGTGCCCTGAGGAGGGTGGAGTTTAGGAGGAGGGCCGAAAACGCTGCAGCGTTCCATACTGAAGTGTCCCATGCCGCCAAGGGCGCTGCCTCTCTGATGAGGGCCTGGTCGTGTAGGTGAGCTACATTGTGTGGTGCATTGAGGAGGAGCCGCCCCTCGCTGGTGGCCAGCGCGGCCCCGCGCAACAGAGGGAGGAGTGGGGTTGTGAAGGGCAGTGCCCGGGAGGCGCCTTGTGTTGCCAGCAGGTGAGCTTCTCGCTGGAGCAGCGCCACTGTGTTTGTGTGTCCTGTGTCGTGTTGCGCCCTCACCCAGAACTCCTGGGCCCCTACCGTGGCGGAGACCAACTGTTTGAGGAGGTGGTTGAGGATGGAGGCAGGGGGGGGGGGGGGCTTTGGTGAACCCGCAGTGCATGGACGCGGTGGCATCCGCTAGGAAGCTAGCTTGGCCTTCCCAGCCCTTGAGAAGGGAGCGGGCGACCAGCTTGGACAGCCACTCCGCATCCGCGAACTTGGCAGCGACCACCGATACGCCAAAACTGTATGACCGGAGGACCCCGAGCTGGGGATTGTAGAAGACAACTCCACCGCCAACTCGTTGTCCGGCCAGGGCACCGTCTGTTACAACCCACAGGATGTCAGGCAAGGGGTGGCTGGAGGTAACGTGCGCATGCACGCGCATGTCATGAAGGTGGGGGAAAGCGTGGGTGTGGACGCGCGTGCGCAGGGTGGCCAGGGTCGTGCGCAAGGCCATGCCTTCCGAAAAAGGGGCCAAAGTGTCGAGGAGGTACACTGCCGACGCACGTGACAGGGGGTTGCGGCTGACCGACGCATGCAAATAGGTCATCGCCAGAAGGCTGAGGTTGCGGAGGGGGAGGGAAGGGCATCGGACGCCGCCAGCGTGCAGCGGGAGATGCAGGAACGCGTTGCACGACCACGGGGGAAGGGCGAAGGCTGCCCGGTACGCCTTGTGGCCGTATACCTGCAGGTCCCGGTGCCAGCTCGGTGGGGCCAGTACGCCGGAAAACACAAAGTCCCAGCGGGACAGAGCAAACGCCACAAAGGACCGTACCATCAATAGGGGGGACATGGGTTTGTCACGGGTGGAGTGATACACTGACCGGAACGTGCGCAGCAGGTCGCTGAGCTTGTCCGCCGGCTTGAGGGTGTGAAATATGGGTATGCCTATGATGAGGGGTGGGGCAGAGAGGGTGCGTGTTTTGAACCTGGGTACCTCCACTATAGCCGGTTGTGGGAGGCCCTCGGCATCGAGTGCGTGGTAGCTGAACTCTAACTTGTCCATGTTGGGTACCCCGTTGGTGTGGAGCGTTGCGCGGACATACTCTTCTGCGATGATGGATACCTGTGCTATGGTGGGTTCAAAGAAGGCGCGGTCATCACTGTAGCATACTCTGTTGATAGGCAGGGCTGTGGGGGATGGCCAGGGGGGGATGTGTATGTGCTTCGGGAAGGGGAGGGAGGAGGAGGCGAGGACGGACGCGCCTTGATACCGGTTGGCTGAGAAGGGGTTGCACACGGACCTGCTGATGGTCCTGGACACCCTAGAGTGGCCCACTCGGCCAAGATCAACGCTCAACCCACATGTGTCGGAGCTCTGTGCCCATATCCTACCACTGTCGGTAGCGTTCCTCGCCCGCTGGACCACGTGCCACCTACAGCACTGGCGAATGCTGGCGGGGGGTCGACTGCCTATGCGAATGCCCCCCCCCCCCTCTGCACGATGGGCCCCCACAGTGACATTTCTCGTCCACCCCAATCTGCAGGACCCGTCCATTGCGCACCTTGTGCAGGTTCACCCGGGACCTTTGGTGATCCTCACTATCACATCCGCCTTACAACCCTTACTCCTAATGCTGCCTGTGCCCATGAACACTCTAGCCATCAGGCATCACGTGCTCCTGTGGGACGCAGCAGTGGTCCACACGCTACCGACTCAAGACCGCTTCCAGTAAAGAATCTCGACACGCTTTCCATGCCTTGCATGTGCCATGCCCCGTTGTCCCTTGCCACCACAAGCACGTTCGCACTAGGAGGTGTATACCCCGCTCTCGCACCGCATGGTTCGAGGGTGAGTGCGGTGCGCCTGAGCCTAACTTCCCCAATGAGAGGCACTCCGTGGGCCCTCTTCGGATCGGGAAGACAAGCCCAAAGCCCAAAGCCCCGTCCCCCCGGGGGCAGCGAGGGGAGGCCAGGGGATGTAGGCCCGCCCCAGTGCACCGGGCCTATGCCAAAGCATCGGTCCGCCAAAACACTGCAGTGCCATCCCCCCCCCCCCCCCAACTAACCACCACCGTCGCTCGGGGCATTCAACAGGGGACAGCCCCTGAACTCCAGCAGAACATGAGGAGGACTGCCACTTGGCACCTCGGCACCGGTGCTTCGTGGGGCCGGCGATGGGGGCCGCACGGGGGCCCTACCAGCCCCCCCCCCGCCCAATGCCAGGCGGCCCTGGCCCCCCCTTCCGCCGCAGAGACCAAGTCCGCGGGGCACACGCCGCGCGTACCATCGGGGCCCCCAGCCGACGGGCGATGGGGCGGTGCAAAACCCTCCGTTCGCCCCCCCCCCCCCCTCCAACGGCTGTGGGCTGCCCTCCAGACGCAAGGGGAACGCCCCTCGGGCGGGCGGCGGCGCATCCCATGGGGCTGACTCCGCATGGCCCCCGGTGGTCTTTGGGACATCCCGTCCCTCACCCACGGCGCTTGGGGGGGGGCGTGCACAGGCCCCCACAACGATCACCTACGCACCCCCCGCCCACACCGCAGATGTTGGGCGGCGGGGGGTGAGCCCAAAACAAAAGGGTCTTCGGAGGACGTCATGTCAGGATTAGCCCCGCCCCCCCCTATTGGACAACAAAGGGTACCCCCCCCCTATTGGACAGCAAAGGGTACCCCCCCCCTATTGGACAGCAAAGGGGACCCCCCCCTATTGGACAGCAAAGGGTACCCCCCCCCTATTGGACAGCAAAGGGCACCCCCCCCCTATTGGACAACAAAGGGTACCCCCCCCCTATTGGACATCAAAGGGTACCCCCCCCTATTGGACAGCAAAGGGTACGCCCCCCCTATTGGACAGCAAAGGGCACCCCCCCCTATTGGACAGCAAAGGGTACCCCCCCCCTATTGGATATCAAAGGGTAACCCCCCCCTATTGGACAGCAAAGGGTACCCCCCCCCCTATTGGACAGCAAAGGGTACCCCCCCCTATTGGACAGCAAAGGGCACCCCCCCCCTATTGGACAGCAAAGGGTACCCCCCCCCTATTGGATATCAAAGGGTACCCCCCCCTATTGGACAGCAAAGGGTACCCCCCCCTAGTGGACAGCAAAGGGTACCCCCCCTATTGGACAGCAAAGGGTACCCCCCCCCTATTGGACAGCAAAGGGTACCCCCCCCCATTGGACAACAAAGGGTTACCACCCCCCTATTGGACAGCATAGGGTACCCCCCCCCCTCTTGGACATCAAAGGGTACCCCCCCCCCTAATGGACAGCAAAGGTTGTTGTTGTTGTTGTGAAGGCACCCAGCACGTGCCGGCGGGAGAAATTGCCAGACACGCTCTCCCTGGGCAGGGCGCAAGGGAGCAGTCGGCCGGCGTCACGCTGGCCGGGCGTGTGCCGACAACGACCGAGGGAGGGGGGGGGGGGGTCCGCCTTCCGTCTGGGGGGGGAGGGGGCGCGCGTCGCTGTGAGAGGGACCACCTGTCCGTGTGACCCTGGTTCCCTCCCCCGCCGTGGGGGGAGGGCGTGCGCACCTGTGCGAAACGGAGGCGGGACGGGGGGCGGGACGGAGGGACCACCTGTCCGGGGACCTGCGGGGCCCCGGTTCACCTTGCTTCCAGCCGCCACTCCCCCGCGACAGGGGAGGGGGCTACGTCCCGTGCGGAGGTGGAGTAAGGGGGTGGAGGGGGTGGGGACTATGTATGGGCTATTATCTGGTGCCCGTCCCTGTGTCCCGTGTGCGGGAGGCCGCGCGGCACGGCCGGCGGGGGGGTCCAGGCCTGGGCCGGGCGCGTGGGTAGCGGCGAGCGCCGGGGCGGAGGCGGCGCCATGCGGGTGCGGGGCCCGTGGCGGTCGCGGGGCGGTGTGGGCGGACCGGCCGGCGGCCGGCGGTGGCCCTGAGAGCCCCACTCCATGGGGTCGGCGGGCGCGCCGGGGGCACGCGCGCTTCGCAAGCCAGGCCGTGGGGGGCGCATGTGCAAGGGCGTCGGCGCGCCTGATGCGGGCCCCGCTGCGGGCCGCGGGACCAGCGGCAAGGGCGCAGCGTGGCCTGGGGGCCGAGGCCGGGGCCGGGCGCGTGGGTAGCGGCGGGCGGCCGAGGTGGAAGCGGCGCCATGCGGGTGCGGGGCCCGTGGCGGCCGCGGGGCGGCGCGGGCGGACCGGCCGGTGGTCGGCGGCGGCCCTGAGAGCCCCACTCCATGGGGTCGGCGGGCGTGCCGGGGGCACGCGCGCCGCGCACGCCAGGCTGCGGGGGGCGCGTGTGCAAGGGCGCCGGCGCGCCCGATGAGGGCCCCTCTGTGCGCTGCGGGACCAGCGGCAAGGGCGCAGCGTGGGGCTGCGCCGGGGCGCGGCATGGGGCCGCGCAGAGGTGCAGCAGCGTGGGGCCGCGCAGGGGCGCAGCGTGGGGCTGCGTAGGGGCTGTGCAGGGGCGCAGCGTGGTGCGGTGCAGGGGCGCAGCCGTGTGAGGCGGCGCAGGGGCGCAGTAGTGTGGGGCCGCGCAGGGGCGCGGCGCGGGGCTGCGCAGGGGCGCAGCGTGGGGCTGCGTAGGGGCTGCGCAGGGGCGCAGCCGTGTGGGGCGGTGCAGGGGCGCAGCCGTGTGGGGCGGCGCAGGGGCGCAGCGTGGGGCTGCGTAGGGGCTGCGCAGGGGCGCAGCGTGGTGCGGTGCAGGGGCGCAGCAGTGTGGGGCGGCGCAGGGGCTGCGCAGGGGCGCAGCGCGGGGCTGCGCAGGGGCGCAGCGTGGGGCTGCGCAGGGGCGCAGCGTGGTGCGGTGCAGGGGCGTAGCAGTGTGGGGCGGGGCAGGGGCGCAGCAGCGCGGGGCTGCGCAGGGGCGCAGCGTGGGGCTGCACAGGGGTGCAGCGTGCGGCAGCGCAGGGGCGCGGCATGGGGCCGTGAAGGGGCACAGCAGCGTGGGGCTGCGCAGGGGCGCAACGTGGGACTGAGTAGGGGCGCAGCGTGGGGCTGCGCAGGGGCGCAGCGTGGTGCGGCGCAGGGGCGCAGCAGTGTGGGGCTGCGCAGGGGCGCAGCAGCGTGGGGCTGCGCAGGGGCGCAGCGCGGGGCCGCGCATGGGCGCGGCATGGGGGCGTGGAGGGGTGCAGCAGCGTGGGGCTGCGCGGGGGCGCAGCGCGGGGCTGCGTAGGGGCACACCGAGGGGCGGTGCAGGGGCGCAGCGTGGTGCGGCGCAGGGGCGCAGCAGTTTGGGGCTGCGCAGGGGTGCAGCGCGGGGCTGCGCAGGGGCGCAGCACCGTGGGGCCGCGCAGGGGAGCAGCAGCGTGGGGGGGCGGTGGGGTCACGGCGTGCACGTTGGGGGGGGGGGGGGGGGGCTGTGGGCTGGTGGGTGGGCACGCGCGCGAGGGGGACGGGGGTGCGGTGAGCTCAGCCGCAGAGCGTCACCGTGCGGCCGACCGGGCAGAGGAGCGGCCGGGGCTGGCCAAAGTCGGCCGGGAGGCCCGGGGCGCTCGAGGTGTCGGGGGGGCCGCGGGCAGCGGTGGGGCCCGCACCCCGCTCGGCGGGGACGAATCCCGCCGCGCATCATCCACGGGGGCGAATCCTGGTGGAGGCGGGGGGGAGCGCCACGCCGTCCCCTCGCGGCCGAACCGGACCGGGACGGGCCCCGCCGGATGGATACCGGGGGGGCGGGCGGGGCTGGGCACCGGGGCTCCGGGGCCCGGGTCCCTGGTGGTTGTGGGCCGGCGCGGGGGAGACCGGGCAGGCCCCTGGGTTGCGGCTGGTGAGGGGGGGCGTGGAAGGGCCGGGCGGGCTCGGGGGCGAACCCCGAGAGGCCCCCGGGGGCTGGGCGAGGGCTCCCGAGGGCGTAGCAGTGTGGGGCGGTGCAGGGGCGCAGCAGCGCGGGGCTGCGCAGGGGCGCAGCGTGGGGCTGCGCAGGGGTGCAACGTGCGGCCGCGCAGGGGTGCAGCGTGGGGCCGCGTAGGAGCGCGGCGTGGGGCCGCGCATGGGTGCGGCATGGGGCCGCGCAGGGGCGCGGCGCGGGGCTGCGCAGGGGCGCAGCGTGGGGCTGCGCAGGGGCGCAGCGCGGGGCTGCGCATGGGCGCGGCATGGGGCCGTGCAGGGGCGCAGTAGCGTGGGGCTGCGCAGGGGCGCAGCGTGGGGCAGCGCAGGGGCGCAGCGCGGGGCAGCGCAGGGGCGTAACGTGGGGCTGCGCAGGGGCGCAGTAGTGTGGGGCTGCGCAGGGGCACAGCGTGGGGCTGGTCAGGGGCGCAGCGCGGGGCTGGGCAGGGGCGCAGCGTGGGGCCGCGCAGGAGTGCAGTGTGGGGCCGCGCATGGGCGCAGCGTGGGGCTGCGCGGGGGCGCGGCGCGGGGCTGCGCAGGGGCGCGGCGCGGGGCTGCGCAGGGGCGCAGCAGCGTGGGGCAGCGCAGGGGCGCAGCGTGGGGCTGCGCAGGGGCGCAGCAGCGTGGGGCTGCGCTGGGGCGCGGCATGGGGCCGTGAAGGGGCGCAGCAGCGTGGGGCCGCGCAGGGGCGCAGCGTGGGACTGAGTAGGGGCGCAGCGTGGGGCTGCGCGGGGGCGCAGCGTGGTGCGGCGCAGGGGCGCAGCAATGTGGGGCGGCGCCGGGGCGCAGCAGTGTGGGGCTGCGCAGGGGCGCAGCGCGGGGCTGGGCCGGGGCGCAGCGTGGGGCCGCGCAGGAGTGCAGCGTGGGGCCGCGTATGGGCGTGGCATGGGGCCGTGAAGGGGCGCGGCGCGGGGCCGCGCAGGGGCGCAGCGGCGTGGGGCTGCGCAGGGGCGTAGCAGCGCGGGGTTGCGCCGGGGCGCAGCGTGGGGCCGCGAATGGGGCGCAGCGGGGGGCTGAGTAGGGGCGCAGCAGCGTGGGGCTGCGCAGGGGCGCAGCAGCGTGGGGCTGCGCCGGGGCGTGGTATGGGGCCGCGCAGAGGCGCAGCAGCGTGGGGCCGCGCAGAGGCGCAGCAGCGTGGGGCCGCGCAGGGGCACGGCGTGGGGTTGCGTAGGGGCGCAGCGTGGGGCTGCGCAGATGCGAAGCGCGGGGCTGCGCAGGGGCGCAGCAGCGTGGGGCCGCGCAGGGGAGCAGCAGCGTGGGGCTGTGCAGGGGCGCAGCGCGGGGCTGCGCAGGGGCGCAGCGTGGGGCTGCGCAGATGCGAAGCGCGGGGCTGCGCAGGGGCGCAGCAGCGTGGGGCCGCGCAGGGGAGCAGCAGCGTGGTGCGGTGCAGGGGCGCAGCGCGGGGCTGGGCAGGGGCGCAGCGTGGGGCCGCGCAGGAGTGCAGCGTGGGGCCGCGTATGGGCGCGGCATGGGGCCGTGCAGGGGCGCGGCGCGGGGCCGCGCAGGGGCGCAGCAGCGTGGGGCTGCGCAGGCGCGCAGCAGCGTGGGTCCGCGCCGGGGTGCGGCATGGGGCCGTGCAGGGGCGCGGCGCGGGGCCGCGCAGGGGCGCAGCTGCGTGGGGCTGCGCAGGGGCGTAGCAGCGTGGGGCTGCGCCGGGGCGCGGCACGGGGCCGTGCAGGGGCGCCGCAGCGTGGGGCTGCGCAGGGGCGCAGCGTGGGGCTGCGTAGGGGCGCAGCGTGGGGCTGCGCAGGGCCGCAACGGTTTGGGGCGGCGCAGGGGCGTAGCAGTGCGGGGCTGCGCAGGGGCGCCGCGTGGGGCTGCGCAGGGGCGAAGCGCGGGGTTGCGCAGGGGCGCAACAGCGTGGGGCCGCGCAGGGGTGCAGCGTGGGGCTGCGCAGGGGCGCAGCGAGGGGCTGGGCAGGGGCGCAGCGTGGGCCCGCGCAGGAGTGCCGCGTGGGGCCGCGTATGGGCGCGGTATGGGGCCGCGCAGGGGCGCGGTGCGGGGTTGCGCAGGGGCGCAGCGTGGGGCCGCGTGGGGGCTGCGCAGGGGCGCAGCGTGGGGCTGGGTAGGGGCGCAGCGTGCAGCTCGGGTAGGGGCGCAGCATGGGGCCGCGCAGGGGCGCGGTACGGGGCTGCGCAGGGGGGCACAGCGTGGGGCTGCGTAGGGGCTGCGCAGGGGCGCTGTGTGGGGCTACGCAGGGGCGCAGCGTGGGGCTGCGCAGGGGCGCAGCGTGGGGCTGCGTAGGGGCTGCGCAGGGGCGCAGCATGGGGCCGCGCAGGGGCGAGGCGCGGGGCCGTGCAGGGGCGCGGCGCGGGGCCGCGCAGGAGCGCAGCAGCGTGGGGCTGCGCAGGGGCGCGGTATGGGGCCGTGCAGGGGCGCAACAGTGCGGGGCCGCGCGGGGGCGCAGCGTGGGGTTGCGCAGGGGCGCAGCGCGGTGCGGCGCAGGGGCGCAGTAGTGTGGGGTGGCGCAGGGGCGCAGCAGTGTGGGGCTGCGCAGGGGCGCAGCGCGGGGCTGCGCAGGGGCGCAGCGTGGGGCCGCGTATGGGCGCGGCATGGGGCCGTGCAGGGGCGCGGCGCGGGGCTGCGCTAGGGCGCAGCAGCGTGGGGCTGCGCAGGGGCGCAGCAGTGTGGGGCTGCGTAGGGGCGCAGTAGCGTGGGGCTGCGCAGGGGCGCAGCAGCGAGGGCTGTGCAGGGGCGTAGCAGCGTGGGGCTGTGCAGGGGCGTAGCAGCGTGGGGCTGCGCTGGAGTGCAGCGTGGGGCTGCGCAGGGGCGCAGCTGCGTGGTGCTGCGTAGGGGCGCAGCAGCGCGGGGCTGCGCAGGGGCGTAGCGTGGGGCAGCGCTTGGGTTGTGCGTTGCGCAAAGGTGTAGTATGGGGCTGTGCAGGGGCGCAGCGTGGGGCTGCGCAGGGGTGCAGCTGCGTGGGGCTGCGCAGAGCAGCCGTGTGGGGCGGCGCAGTGGTGGGGGGGCTGCGTAGGGGCGCAGCGGCATGGGGGTGCGCTGGGGCGCAGCGCGCGGCTGTACAGGGGCGCAGTGCGGGGCTGCGCAGGGGCGAAGCGTGGGCTGCGCAGGGGCGCAGCAGCGTGGAGCTGCGCAGGGGCGCAGCGCGGAGCAGCCCAGGGGAGCAGCGCGGGGCTGCGCAGGGGCGCAGCGTGGGGCTGCGCAGGGGCGCAGCAGCGTGGGGCTGCGCAGGGGCGCAGCGAGCGGCGGCGCAGTGGTGGGAGGCTGCGCAGGGGCGCAACATGGGGCCGCGTATGGGCGCGGCGCGGAGCTGCGCAGGGGCGCAGCAGCGTGGGGTTGCGCAAAGGTGTTGTGTGTGGCTGCGTAGGGCGCAGCGTGGGGCTGCGCAGGGGCGCAGCCGTGGGGCCGCGCATGGGCGCAGCAGCGAGGGCTGTGCAGGGGCGCAGCAGCGAGGGCTGTGCAGGGCGCAGCAGCGGGGGGATGTGAAGGGGCGCAGCGTGGGGCTGCGCATGGGCGCAGCAGCGAGGGCTGTGCAGGGGCGCAGCAGCGGGGGGATGCGAAGGGGCGCAGCGTGGGGCTGCGCATGGGCGCGGCAGCATGGGGCCGTGCAGGGGCGCAGCAGCGCGGGGCCACGCAGGGGCGCAGCAGTGTGGGCTGCGCAGGGGCGCAGCGGCGTGGGGCTGTCGTGTAGGGTAGAGGAAGGGGCGGAGTGAGGGCGGCGGGGGGTGTGGGGCCCTGCTCGACAGCCAACAGTCCAGAGCTGGGCCCCTGGTGGGAGGCCGGGGGCGGCGTGGGGCGCGTGGGGGGCGTGCCGTGGAGTGGTGTGGGGGTGTGGCCTGCTACCTAGCCGTTCACTACGAGGATGTGGCGAGGAAGACGCAGGGGAACTGAGGCCGGAAAGCCTGGGGATGGGGGCTGGGGCGCTGGCGGCGGGTTATCCCCCGGCTGGGATGGCCGGGGTGCCCTGGGGTCCCGTGAGGGCGGAGGCTCCCCACGTCGGCCGGGTGCGAAACACGACCTGTGTTTCCGTCACCGAAGTTCTTAGGGTTCTACCCCAGGAACTTACCCGCCGCGGGGACTGTGGGCCGGGTCGGCCAAGGGGGATGACAATGAAGAGGAAATGGGGGGCCAGGATGAGCCCGGCGGTCGGCACCTTCCTTCAGCCTGGGGGAGGCCGTTGCCCGGGGCTATTCCCTTCCTCCCGTGGCCGTGGTGCTGTGTGGGTGGTGGTGTGGCTACCCCCCAACGGGGGTCTGTGCCCGGTGCCGTGGGTACAGACCCCCGTTGGGGGCGGGTACAAAGCGCCCGGGTCGCCTCGTCCCCCCTGCACAACAGCCCGCCAGGCGCCGGTTGGCCTTTGGCGCCGGCTGTCGTGGGGGGGGGCGCTCGGGGCAGTGCGGGGCCCCTCCGCTCTCCTGGCGGCCCGCACTGCCCGTATAATGCAACAAGGGGCGGCGCGGGCTCGAACCGCACGCGCGGGCCGCGCCGCCCCAGCCGGGGTGGGGGACAGGGGGGGACAGGGGGGGGTCAGGGGGTCGCGGCAGGTGGATGGAGGGAGGCGGGGGCTCGAACCGCGCACCGGCGGGCCCCACCACCCTCCAGTCGGGAGGCGCAGCTGCAGGGTTCTGGGGGCCCCACCCAGGGGCCTTCGCCCCCCCCCGTGCGGTTTCGGTGTAGGGAAGGGGAGGCAAAGGCCACTCGCGGCCATGACACATGGTGCATAGGGAGGGAGGTATGACACATGCAACGCCATGATGCGTGTGGCAGGGGGAAGGGGTGCAAAGGCCTGGACCCCACCGCGTGCGGGGGGTCCTCTTGTTCGCAAGGCGGCCGTCCGTCGGCGGCTGCGGCAGCCCACCTCGGGGGCTTCGCCACCTGAGAGAGGAGGGGCGGGAGAGTGGGGGGGCGGTGGGGGCTTGGCGTGCACGTTGGGGGGGGGGGGGGGCTGGGGCTGGTGGGTGGGCGCGCGCGCGCGAGGGGGACGGGGGTGCGGTGAGCTCAGCCGCAGAGCGTCACCGTGCGGCCGACCGGGCAGAGGAGCGGCCGGGGCTGGCCAAAGTCGGCCGGGGAGCCCGGGGCGCTCGAGGTGTTGGGGGGGCGCGGTCAGCGGTGGGGCCCGCACCCCGCTCGGCGGGGACGAATCCCGCCGAGCATCATCCACGGGGGCGAATCCTGGTGGAGGCGGGGGGAGCGCCACGCCGTCCCCTCGCGGCCGAACCGGACCGGGACAGGCCCCGCCGGATGGATACCGGGGGGGCGGGCGGGGCTGGGCACCAGGGCTCCGGGGCCCGGGTCCCTGGTGGTTGTGGGCCGGCGCGGGGGAGACCGGGCAGGCCCTGGGTTGCGGCTGGTGAGGGGGGCGTGGAAGGGCCGGGCAGGCTCGGGGGCGAACCCCGAGAGGCCCCCGGGGGCTGGGCGAGGGCTCCCGAGGGCGGCCGTTGCCTGAGGGGGGGAGGGGTTGCTCCCTGCCCGGGGACGACGGGGGCCCCTCTTGAGCGAGGGGCGGGGAGGGCGTGTATCGCCCGGTGTAGGGCCATGTCAATTCATGGCCGCGCGGCATGGGACTATATCCTCAACCCTCCGCGTCGGAGTCCCTTTTTTGGGGGGGCTGAGGGGGGGGGGGGGGGGGGCTGGCGGTTGTTGTGTGCACCCACCCATGCGGGGGGGGGTCGCCGGTGGGAGCTCCGTCCGGCTTGGCCCATAAAACCCGGTGGCGTCCCTGGGCTCGTGGGCCCCTTCGAGGAAGGACCTCGGATTCGCCGGGGGGGGGGGGGGGACTCCGCTTGGACAGCAAAGGGTACCGCCCCCCTATTGGACAACAAAGGGTACCCCCCCCCCCTATTTGGACAGCAAAGGGTACCCCCCCCCTATTGGACAGCAAAGGGTACCCCCCCCCTATTGGATAGCAAAGGGTACCCCCCACCTAACGGATAGCAAAGGGGTACCCCCCACCTATTGGAGTGCAAAGGGTACCCCCCCCCTATTGGACATCAAAGGCTACCCCCCC
>OZ038383.1:126243519-126295003 GCA_964036045.1 Eutreptiella sp. 'Long Island Sound 2002' | reverse complement strand
TCCTGATGCGACACCCCCCCCCCAGTTATCTGCCAAAATCGTCCGGTGCTCTCCTCCGGGGGGGGGGAGTTGGGGCGGCAGGTTGGGGTCGGGGGTGGGGGGGGTATTGGCAGCTCGGCCGGCAGGGGGGGGGGGGGCGCGACCCACTATTACCACATGCATACCGCAAGGGGGGGGGGTGTCTGGGGGGCATGGGGGTATAGAGGTAAGTATGCGATGATAGCGATTTCTCCGGGTTCCCACCCCCCACACATTCGCCCCAAGTGCGCTCTCTCTCTCCGGTCCTCTCACTCACGTCCGTGGAAAGTCCGTCACCGGGTCATTGGGTGTTGCTTTGGATGGGGGGGCACTCGATGCACTGGGCCTGGTGCCTGCCTCCCCCTGTCCCTCCTCCGGCAGCGAGGGACTGGGGAGGAGCCCGCGCCCCCCCTCCCGTCCAGGGGGTGCCGTAATAATAAAAAAAAACACTCGGAGTGTCCAAAACGCCCTACAATGGCGGCCGGTGTGTAACCGATGGCGGTTGGTGGGTAACCGATGGCGATTGGTGTGTAACCGATGGCGGCTGGTGGGTAATCGATGGCGGTTGGTGTGTAACCGATGGCGGTTGGTGGGTAATCGATGGCGGTTGGTGTGTAACCGATGGCGGTTGGTGGGTAATCGATGGCGGTTGGTGTGTAACCGATGGCGGTTGGTGGGTAATCGATGGCGGTTGGTGTGTAACCGATGGCGGTTGGTGGGTAATCGATGGCGGTTGGTGTGTAACCGATGGCGGTTAGTGGGTAATCGATGGCGGTTGGTGTGTAACCGATGGCGGTTGGTGGGTAACCGATGGCGGTTGGTGGGTAGCCACCAAACATCAGAGAGTGGATGCCATAGTGAAAAAAAAAGGGGGGGGGGGGGGGGTGAGCGTCCTTATGGCACCCCCTGCTCCCGTCGCGCAGGCCGACCCCTCTGCCCCGGCCACAGCCCCCGGGGCCCAGGCACACCCAGCCACTCCAGGCGCAGGTCATGGCGGTCCATGTACTCCTGCTGGGGCAGGGCCCCCACGGCGTTGCCAAGGTCCCGCAGGTGCCACTCGTGGCGCCGGGCATGGGAATGCTGTGCGAGCAGGGCCCTGTGCTGCAGTCCCTGAAGATGCTCCGCCTCGAGCTCCGCAATGAGCGCCTGAGGGAGCCCCAGAACAGTGCACGTCCCTCGACGCAGCCCTGGCACAGTGGCGACAGCACAGAGCACAGGGGGGGGGGGGGGCGGGGGCAGTCCTTGACCCCCCCCCCTCCCCGCGGCGATTGGCTTGTACGATGGTCAGGATGGGGGTGGGGGGTGGGGGGGCAGGGACGCATTGGAAGGGGGGGAAGGTACCAGCCCCCCTTCCAAGGGCCCAGCCTATGCCCAGCCACTGTCCCCCTAACGCCAAGGGGGCATGTGTGCAGCGGCACGCGCACAGCGCGCACATGACAGGAAGAAAGTGGGGGTTTTTGCTACAATTGGCAATATTCTTGCCTATACAAAACATGCCTCACCCCCAACACGTTGGACAGCCTGATGCTTCACCCCACCCCCAGCATAAGAGATGGCAGTGTACCCAGCCACAGCAAAGACACATGCAAAAAAAGGCAAGAATAAAGTTTGTTCTTAACTCGAAGTGTGAACGCCATACTCCCCTTCGCTTAGCATACGTACAGGACATGCATCACTCGACATGGCGTCCACATCCACAACCTCCTTTCGGCTATGTACAGCCACACGGCGATACTTCTTGCTTCGCGATGGGATTTTTGTGCTGCTGGCTGATGAGGAGGACGAATCAGAACTATCTGCCCTTATAGCAGAGCAACTGGGTATGTATTGGTCAAATCGGGAAAAAGATACCACGATGCACAACACATACCAAGGCACTAGAAATAAGGGCAAAGCAAGCACTCATATAAATGCATAACAAGGCTCATTGTTATAGGTACTAGGCACTACTATGCAGGTTGGGCATGGTCCTATACAAACTTTGTGAACAGCGCACGCACAGCGCGGGCACAGCACGCAATACGCCCCCCAAGTGCCGGCCTCAATGGCATTTGTAACCAACAGTAACCGCCCCCAACCGCTTTGGCAACCCCCTCCAACCGCCTGTCCAACCGCCTATCTAACCGCTTCTGGGGCCGCCTCCACGGTCGCTCCCCATCTAATGCATCCTTTGCGGGGGGGGGGGGGGGGGGGTCGGCGGTGAGTGCACCGGGGGTCCCGTCCCAGGCCCCAGCTGCACGGCAATTGGGATTTGAAGTGTGTATTCATAGCGCTCCGCATGAGCCGGGGCATTCCACAACGCCCCTAAGCCCCAACAACTCTTGCTACCCCCCGTCTGGACCCGCCGTGCCCGCGGCGCGGCGCGGGGGGGGGGGGGGGTAAACACGCCTAAAGACGTGTGTGCCGGTCGTAGTGGGAGAGAGGGGCTTGTGTGAGGCTTGTGTGAGGCTTGCGTGTCACTTGTGTGTCACTTGTGTGCGGCTTTGGGGCCTTGCGGATGCTGGGCATCCCCACGCCCCCCCTTGTCCCCGTGACATGGCTTGTCCGAGTGCCGGGGGGTGCCACCCCTGTGCCACTCATACGCGAGGGTGGGGCTGCCCCCCCCCCCCCCCCCCTCCCCCCAGCCCCTCTCCCCCAGCCTACCCCAACGAAGGGGGTACATGGGATGGGTACCCAATGAGCCTTCCGCCCGGACCACCGGCCAATGCCCCTGCAAAGGTCCGCCAAAACGCCGGAAGGGCTTCAACACATTCATCGCCAACAGGGACCAGCATTCCCACGGGGGACCACGCACTAGTCATCCAGCGCCCCCCCCAACAACTCTGGTCAGAGAAACGACCGTCACATGGGGTCAGCAAACTTCGTCACAAACGGGGGGGCCATCGCAATGGGGCGGGGTCAGCAGAGAGAGCCCCACCGGCGGAGCTTGGACACCCAATCAACACACACAAAGCGGGTGTGCCAAATGGATCACTTTCACCCTCCGAATGGTCTCTGGTGGCCTTCGGGGGTGTTTGCCCAGCGCGCTCCTTTTGTGCCAAGCATCCCGGCCTTTACACCCAGTCTTACCCTCCCCCACCCCCCCCCACCCCAGCAAACAAGATTCAACCCCAACCCCTTCCCGGCAGAGCACACGGCATAAGGCCAAGCGGGTGGACTATCTTTGCACAACAAATGTGATGTGTGTTGTGCCAAATAAATGGTCTTGTGCCCACAAATGCGTGGGTCAATACGCTCCGCACAACAATGTTCATCACATCCACCACCAAAATGCGGTGGTGTGCCTCGGGCAGCCCAATGCCGCCCACCTCACCCGCATCCC
The DNA here is from genome assembly GCA_964036045.1 of Eutreptiella sp. 'Long Island Sound 2002'. Taxonomy (NCBI): domain Eukaryota; phylum Euglenozoa; class Euglenophyceae; order Eutreptiales; family Eutreptiaceae; genus Eutreptiella; species Eutreptiella sp. 'Long Island Sound 2002'. The sequence goes on along the minus strand of OZ038383.1, from coordinate 126,291,663 downwards.
CAACTCTATGCAAGTGGCAAATTTGTCACCAAACCCATGTCTTATGTGGCTGCACTACATTTGGTAACGAACTAAATTAAGTCCCAAATCAATACAGTCCCTACGCCCGCTGTGCCTTGGACAAGGGCGTGGCTATTACAAGGCGGGGGGGGGTACGAGCAGGCGTCCCAGGGCTGCATGCCTCTCCTGCACTCGTCGTGGCTGTGTTGTAGCCAATCCCGTGGCCCTGTGAAACAGCCCCCCGCGTTGCAGACCGGGGGTCGTGACGCCTGAGGCACCGGTCCATCCGAGGTGTTCGGGACTCTCCTCCCCACGGCCGCCCCTGGTACTGCTGGTGGTCCCTCTGTGCGTCTGGGATGACCGGGAAACGGGTGTTGTACGTGGCGGTCGTTCAGGCATGAGGAGAGCTCAGGGACGAGGTATATTGTGATTTTTTTCGGTTAACCTTGTTGATTTCATCTCCTCGAAGAAGCCCCCCCATAATATTTTTCTGTATATTTCTGCACGCCACTGCCCTGCAGTTGCACCCCTCTTGCCTTGCTCTGTGGCTATAAAGCTGAAAGTTTTGTGCAGTGTGGTACGCGGTCTGTGTGGGGCTGTAGATATGCGTGCCAACAACGCAACGATGGACATACCCAGCCGCGCGCGAATGTACTGGTTGTTATGTGTTTGTGTTCCAGGTTTGCATTGCTTGTTTGCGCTCAGTTCAATGTTTGCGACGAAAAGTAGTTGCATATCTCATGCAGCAAAATGATTGGTCTGAAGGACATATTGTTCCAAAGGTAAGGGTTTTTTTTTTTGCACCACCATCGTCTTTCCAAATATGAAGCGCAGCTCCCATGATCCATTCGTGGGGGGGGGGGGGGGACTGCCCTGCCTCTGAATCCAAAACTGCGCAGCCCGCAACACAACACAGGCCCCTGGCGCCCCTTCTACAGACCCCCCCCCCCAAGCGGAGGGGGCTAACCAAACCCCAATGCCCCCAATGACCAAACGGTTGCCCCAGCCATGCCCTATGGCCCCCCTGCACATCAGTGATGACGGTTGTTGGGCCGGCACATGGCCAGTGTTCCCCCCAACAAAAGGCCTGCGGGGAAGTCTTGGATAGTGCTTTGGGACTGTGGTGATCTGGGGCAGTGCGGCCTACAAAGATGCCTGGCACGCAGCCGGCGCACCACCACCAACCCGCCCCCCCCCTCCGGGGGCCCATCCCACTGAACACGTAACCCCCCCCCTGGTCCTAGCTGCGGAAAAGTCCCAGATTAATACGGTCCCTATGCCTACTGTAGCTTGGACATGGGCGTGGCTTGCGCGCGACACATACAACTACCGACACACGCGTGAGTGAGTGCAGAGGGGGATATGGTGCACAAATACCCCCAACATCGGAGCTACATGGGTTCAAGTGGGCAAACACTCCCAAGAAATGTGTCCCACGGGTCTGCAGAGGGTACACAGTGCAACACACCATCACGACAGGCAACCCACACGCAGGCCGCGGCGCAATGCAGTTGCGGCGGACCGCTGCCGCGTGCCTGACACAGGGAGGGGGGGGGGGGTGGGATTCGCAAATGGAGGACGCTGATTTGGCGTCGCAAAATTTCGCAAAATTTCGCAACGTACTATTTTGCACAAAGATCCCTTTCAACCCTACACGTAAGAGACAGAGGCAATGCACGGGATGCATATTTGCTTCGATAAAGCCAGAAATGTGTGGTGTCCAGACTGAGCGGTTGCAAACCTACCCTCCACATCCCCGTTGAACAAGAGCATGTTGGTGAGACGCCGGGTTTCATTTGGGAGGTTGTGGCGATACTTGTTGTCCGGGGGGTATCGGTTTCCGTGCCCTTCCCAGGTGTCCGCTCCACCTCCAGAGCCACAGATTCCTTCCACAGGGGCACTTTTGGACACCACCAATCTGCAGCATCTCGCCATGAACACCACCGGGTGGCGCCCACCTTTGGGGGTAGACAGGGTGCAACCTACGGACACCATATAAGCCATGTTTGAACTGCCGAGCGCGGGCTTCAGGTGTAGTTTTTGCTCCGTAGTTCAACTGGCTTTTTTTTTGGCAGGAGCATCGGCTGCATCATCCTCAGGGGCAGCAACAAGCTCATTCAATGCATCTTCCTCCGGAGAAATTTCACTCATCAAAAATAAAAAGCCTGACACGCGACAACAGGGTATTGCAGGGAGCACTCCAGCAGGCGCAAAATTTCGCAGATTTCCAAAATTGCCAAAATAGCAAAATTTCGCAAACTTCGCAAGTAGTGAATCCCCCCCCCCCTGCCTGACAGCCCTGATCTGCAGTCCCCAAACCGCAGGTGCAGCGGCTGCACTTGCCCGGGCAGGGCTACTTGGGGCATACGAGCCACACCTGCACCTTCCCACTTCTCCACAGCAGCTTCTCCCGAGCCATTGCCTCCTCCTCGGCCAGGGCGGTGGTCAAGGCCCGCAGGTGCTCCTGCTGCTGCGCGGCGGCCATCTCCCGGGCCTCGTGCTGGCGCTGCAGGCGCCGGTCGCGCTCGGCGCGGTGCGGGTCCGGCCAAGGGACGGGGATGGGGGAGGCCGCCTCCTCGGGGCAGGCCTGGGCCCCCGCGGCGGCCACTGCCACGGCGGGGCCGTCCATGTGCCGTGATGGGGCGCGGCCCCGGATGTCCACTGATGTAAAACGGACGCGACGCGCGGGGACGGAGCACTGCGGCCGCAAAGCGGGGGCACACAGCACCACGGCCTCGGCGCAGGCCGGGGGCACAGAGGGCACTGTGGTATTAAGCGCACGCCGCACGCCACAGCCTCACGCAGACGCATCGCCGGGCAGCATCAGGGGTACGGGGCTGCAGCCTCTGGGGCTGCGATCGGAGAGGGGCACCGAGACTGCAGTCCCAAGTGTCTGCAAACCCAAACTACAGGTGCTTCTTTGATGAAAAGGTGCCAACGGTGTAGTTGCTTCCTCTCTCTCGTGAAATGGCAGAGTTTTTCGTGCCGTAGAGTGGTTATGAATTTGTTAGACACAACAAATGCGGTGCTTCTTCATCACACCTCTTGCATTTCTTTGCTAACGAGCAGGTGTTCGAGGGATTGTTGATATCACTCGTTTTTGTCCCGACCATTGTATCAGTTTGACTCAATGGTCCCAAGAATGTTCTCTTCCCTCCCTGCAGGGTTGAACAATGCAAAGCCAAATTATGAACGTATGGGTAGTACAAATATTATCCGACTTGGAGCCGTGCGAAGGGTATAACCGACTTCAATGATTCAAGATCAACTAAGGAAGCAGAATTTGTTGTACCAATTTGCTGTACAGACGCAACATTGTATCTGAAAGGGGACCGTGCTGCAAACAATTTTGGAAGGCGAAAGAGCCAAACAAGTGAAGGACACTGGCGTCTCGCATCATTAGAGCGCATCTCGCACCAACGTCACGGACAAAGAGAGCAATCGGGCTCAGCCACCAGCAACCGACGGCCCAGAATCAATGAGCCTACACCAAAATTGACCCCCCATCGAGTTAGTACCCACAACGGCCGGCTGCCTCGGAGACCCGTGCTGGGGCCAGCCCCGAGGCCCACCGGCGGCCTCAGCAATCACACAACAAGTGACTTACAGCACACAGTGGGCATGATTGTGCAGATGCCAAAAGACGCATCCCTAAAGAGGGCCGGATCCAAATAGCATAGTCTTCAACCGCTTACCAGGCGGAGCCCATCCATGGGACCACACCCAGGACCGCCCGGTTGCCTCATCATGGGTGATAGTTGCCTTGTATCCTTGGATCCCTGCGCGAGTGGAAATGCAGCTGCTGCAAATCCACTAGCATGAGTGAACACCTTCCAAATTTTGGATCACCGCTGACTGTATGTTTCATACGGCCGTCGGAATGCAACAAGTGCCTCGCAGTGGGAGGAAAACGCAAAAATAGCACACTCCGGCGTTTTGAGCTTTGATCCTGGAAAGACTGAAGACATGACGACGGGAGGAGAAATCAACAAACGTCCCAAGAACCAGGGTGACATGGGCAATACAGCCTCAAGTTTCGCGTTCAGCCTCAGCTGTGCCCAGATTGGCCAAGTCATTCACACGCTCATCTCCCTGGACATCTTCATGAGAAGGGCATCACAAGAATTGTACGCGAGAACCCCACCTATCTAAAATACCAATCATCTGTTCCCACTTTTCCTTGTGAGCAACAATTTCACCTGGCGCCAGTCTCCATCCATCCGGGCACAATTTTCAAAGACACCGGAACTTGCCCTCCTTATTGCACGCTGGTGATCGTGCTCTGGTCAATGGACAGGTAAGTCTGCCCCTCTCACGTTGCTGCAGTGCACACCACCACCACCAGCGTCAGCAACAACGGGCCGCTGCTGGTGGAGAGCGCCACAGGGGTGGACACCGGCACGCTCGGACCTGGTCCTCCCTAAAGCGCGTGGCAATGTCATCCTCGCTGACAATTTGGGAGCTCTTGGGCAAGGCCACCTTCTTGGGCAAGGACCAAGATGCGGAGGATGCCCAACGTGTTGTGCTCGATGCAAAAGCATATCACCACAAGAGTGATCGGACTTCGGCAACTCAAAGACTGCACACCTATGTGCCCACAAAGTTGCCACCGAGCCACTTAGAAGTAGCTGAGGCAGCACAGGCTAAGGACACCCTGGACACGCAAAGGAGTAAGCGAGTAAAGTAAGTGAGTGCATCCAAATGCGTGCGGCATCGGTACACGGGAAGGGGTCGTTGGGCGGCGGGGCCACATACGGGGCTGCGCACACACAGGCCGCCTCGCCTTGCAACTCCCCTCCGGCTGCAAAAGACACCACCACACCCAGGCGTCATGCTAGACCTGCGTCGGCGCTGGGGCTGGATTGCGCCACGTACTATATCAGCGGACTAACCAATAAGACGGCGCTGTGGGATATGCAAGAGGCTTTCGAAGCCTACAGCACCATGTGGTGAAGCGGCGGTTCGGGTAGAAGTTCCACATGCGCTTGGCTGATTTGATCAGGATGAAGCCGCCGCAGTTGAAGGAGCATTACAGAAAGTGCCTCCAAGGTGTACTCGCGTACGAGTAAAGGAGTCCGAGGATGGTGGACGCACGACACGCAAAGGAGTACGCGACTATAGTGGGCACATGTGTTGCTCTAGCACTATGATGTATTTCACGTTGTTTGTCATTGAGGATGAATCAATGTGACTACATGAAACCTACTGTCCCAACAAAGAGAGGGATAACTTGGCGTAAGAAAACTTCGACAAAGGCATACTCTTCATTGCATCAACCTCGGCCTTTTGCCACATTGTGCGCTCTTGTGAAAATCCCGTGAAACCTGAAGATCCGTCACCAAAGCGTGAGATCAATCCAGCACCACATGTACCGCATTCAGACAAGGCTACCCTTCCTGTAAGGGCATCCGCTGGGGCGGGGGGGGGGGGGGGTAGTATTTAGCTGCTGCCAGTGACATCTCCATTCCACCGTGGTGTTTGTGGTTGGTGGCGCTTGATTGCGCCATTGAGATTCCTGTGGGGTTTGTGGGTTCGGTTTTGCCTCGTTCTGGTCTTTCTTTACGTTGAGTCTGTGCCAGGGGTCATCGACTCCGATTTCAGAGGCACTGTTTGTGCACCGTTGCGTAACTATGGGACAGAGTGGTTTGCGGTTCATGTTTGTGATAGAGTGGCTCGGTTGGTGATTGTGCCGTGTTTGTCTCGTCCGTTTCAAGGTGTAACAGCATTGTCACACACGAACAGGTCTAGACAAGGCTTTGGATCCACACGATTGTGGGAGGGAAATGATGGCATTGAGCGACGACCGTCTTTCTCCATTTCACAGGGACTTAGCAGTGGGGCTGAAGCTGTGCAGCCGCAAAGTACATGCGCTCAGGGCGCGGATTACGATGTTGATCCATGGTCTTCCTATCAGTGGGGTTCACAGCCAAGTACATGCCGTGGATGGTGCCCTCCATTGGAGGCAGTTGCCAAGAGACCTAAGGGCAATGCCCCTGTTTCATTCCCAGGCCTCTTAATCGAGATGATGCCCTTGAAATTGTCTTGGTTCACGGGCTTGTCATTAATCATGAGGAGCATGTCATGCATTTGGATGTCATACATGGTTCAAGAGTTGTTCACGGAGAAGAGGGCACGGGCGTGACCTTTTTCTGCCTCTGCGCCGTATTCCGCAAAGGATGCAAAGGACACACTGGATGAAGGGCGGCAAGCAGCTGGCCAACAAAGGTAGTGTGAGGGAGGGAACATGGGATGCAGGCACAACCTTCTTGAGAAAGCAAATCATACCAATCCCATCCACGTGACTGAGTTCCCCGCTAATACAACATCTTTCGATGACCCATCCGAGTAAACCACGCATAACCCAAGTCTTGCAACTCAGAAATTCGCAGGGTGACCACAGTCACCGCCACGCGTTTTCAAACATTACGCTCTTCTTCCTTAGACAAGGTGGGCAACGATTGGGACGGGCCAACCCCAACAGGTTGGGGAGCCCAAAACTGGTAAAAATAATGAAGAGACCAATCAAGTGCCAAAAAAAAAAAACAGCAGCACCCTCTATAGAGTGCAAAAGAAGAGAGCCAAACTAGTACCTTAAAAACATGTCCTAGGACGCTCAGAAACGCTAACGTACTTCCGCATATGCGAATGAGCATGCGCCACATGCTAATAGCACAAACCGGCATAGCAATTAAGGCGGCGGACCAGGGACCTTCCAAAAAGCATTGTGTCGGCTTTATAAGGAAGGTACAAAAGACCCAAATATGAGGTCAGACCGTGATGATGAAAAAGGCTCTCCCAAACAGCATGGGCGAGGGTTTCCGTCTTCCTCAGACCGGACACTTATAAGATTCCCCGGGGCACGCAAGACGGGAATGAACCCGGAGGCGGAGGTGAAACACCTCAACGATACACAATTGTAAACTCGAGGGGAGGGACCTCCGAACAAACAAATTTCAGTCTACATCATGCGAGGGGTGCATCTCCATGTTGTTTGCCACAATATTGGTCGGGGGCGGCTTGGCCCAAATCATAGGGAGTGAAGTGGAGTATAGGTATAGGGTCGTTGGTACAGAAGGAGAAGCGGGACCCCCTCCTGCTTCTGTACCATCGGTTCTATACCTACACCGATACATAAAAAAATACATATACCTATACATAGACATACAAATATACATATAGATATACATATACATATACATATACATATACATATACATATACATATACATATACATATACATATACATATACATATACATATACATATACATATACATATACTGATGCTCAAGCTGCGAGGTTCAAAAAGTCTACTTTCCTACTATGCTGCCAAACCATGAGTTCTATGATATACATGTGTGTGTGTGTGTGTGTGTGTGTGTGTGTGTGGGTGGGTGGGTGGGTGAGTGTGGCAAAGAAGAGCCCGGGTGCAACATTTTAAAGACACCGGGGTTCTTCTGGATAGCACGAGATGGCTGAGGTCTAAGAGACCCGGTCCAGAGACCCTTCCCCCCACCACCACACAAAACCTCCCCCCCTCCCAAACTCACTCTCACGGTACAGATGGCAGCAGCCACAGGCACCACAGGCGACACCATCGTCCCGCGCCGAAAGGAGAGAGCACAGGCACCACAGGCGACACCATCGTCCCGCGGCGAAAGGAGAGACCACCAGTCAGAAAAGAAGAAAACCGATCGCCGGGCGGTGCCTGCCGAGCAATGCACAGTGAAGTGCCCTCACCCCCCCCCCCTGTCCAGCCCCCAAAAAAAACGCATTGCAAAGCACGTCCCAGGCCCCAAACCCAAACCCAAACTCAAGGTTTAGATTTTGTCCTCCCCTGGGGAGTTTTTGTCCAAAAAAGCCTAGGGGTGTGGTGGGGTTGTGCGCCTCGACTGGGCCTTCAGACTGTACTGGGGATTCACCAGTGGCGCATTGCAATGTGTCGCCATCCGCTTTTTTTTTGTGCTGTCATTTTTTCTGTATTTTTCTTGACAGCGATCCATCAATTGCCGAAATATGGTGCATAGGAAGCGTCGACATGCAAGAGCCGTGGCAGATGGAGCAAGGGTAAAGCTCAATAGAAAGCCGTGCAAGCGCAATAACGGAGCGTGCAAACCGCCAACGACCAACAGTGAACAACGCACGGTTGTTTGGTTTGTGAGTGCATGGAGATGAAGATGGCACGGGCAAAGCAGGCACAACTGCTCACAAGTGCATTTGCAGCTGTAATCAATTGTGAGCCTGTGATGCAACGGTGCTCCACATCGCGTTTGGCGTCCTCACACTCGCGTGCACAGATTATTTGGAAATGAGCAGGTTCTCTTTTGAAGAGTGGTGTAGAAAGTATAATATTGGCGGAGTGGCGAAGACTTGGTTGGAGAATAACACTATCAACGATGAGCCTGCTCTACGCAGCCTGCAGGAACATCATATCCCGGTTCAGTAGGTGGGAAGTATTGGAGACCGCAACAGAATTCTGACGGGTGTTGCTCATCTTCAGGTGAAGTGTTTACCTATTATCATTGCAGTTGCAATGATTCTGAGGGAATCACAAGAACACCTGGTGTCACGATAGAAAGTGCAACAAAGACAACAAAGCACAAATAACATGAAGTGATGACAGCGCAAAGAATATCATGTACAGCACGAGAAGGCAGAATGGTCTAGGATTCCTCAGCCAATACACGATCTTGTACTAGATGATTGGACAGGGTCAGCTTCACGAACAATGAACGGTCCTCCTTGCGCTCTTTATTGGCAGTGGCCCGGCTTCATGGGCATCTCTTCTTATCGCTCTTTACTGGCAGTGGCTGGGCTTCATGGGCATTCCCTCTTACCACTCCCAGAGTCCTCGAATCAACCACATCGAGGTCTCTTCTTAACCTTTTGAAATGAATTGCCAACATCATTCATAGTAAGTGAAGAACAATTTTTACTCCAAATAGCATAAGAGGCATCAACAGTCTAGTAGTATGCGCCATGGATGGTGCTCGTCGTCATCGGGGATTCGAACCCCGGTTCGTCCATCCGTCCAGGGGCCCGTTGATGAGGTCCCCGCCACCGCCCCCTTCAGCACCCCTCCACCACCGGTACCGCCGATGGATGGGTGGTGTGTCTCGTCCTCGTAGTTTTTTATCTTCAGAATTTCATAGATACAATATGGGTCAAGCACCAGAGCACATCAGAGCACATCAGAGCACACATAAAAACGAGGCACCAGGCACAGCACACCTGCAGCAGTGCCCCCCGTCACCGGTACCGCCGGCCGACGGGAGCCGCATCTCCTCCTCGTATTCCCCTTGAGGGAATCAAACTGGCGTCTTCAAGGCAGCAGCTGGGCGCACAACCGCTACGGTACGCGGTCAAAAACCTATCTTAGGAACAGTTACCTCTCAACAAGCCACTACCGTAGTATCGTCATGGCATCGTGATTCAGGGAGGGATTGGCTATCGATAGTTCAGAATTGCATCGAGAAGAGACAAGATTCGTGCATATTTCACTCCACAGGTCTGTGGATAACACACATCATTAGCAAGAGGCCATCTTCGGGGCAAGAGATCATTATCTTGGGCAGTGGCCTAGCTTTCCTGGCAAGCTCTGTTGCAAATATCATATCTCACAGCCCATGGCAGAAGCTTTCTTTGAAACAGACTTTCTCTCATTGCTTCGAGAATCGGCAGATCCACGGCACCGAGGTCTCTTCTCAACCTTTCGAGATGAATTGCCAGCATTAGTCATAAGTGAAGCACAAATGTCCATACCCTCTATGTTCGACAAGCCTACCAAATTCGTCCGCGATGTTGTGAGATGGTTGACAGCACGTGGAAAGATTATTGATATAGCAAGCATCTCCAAGACTCTCACGCCATATGGGATTCTCCTCATAGCGTCTGCGGATATTCAAATGGACACGGAAAAGACCTCTCTGGACTACGTCCCACTGGCAATCATGAAATCACCAGCGCTTCCCTACAATGCGCAACACGAGCCAATGGAAATACAACGACTCGCCCATCAATGGGATTGCACATATCGTGCACTTGCGAACAAAGACATCAAAATTTTCTTGCAGAAACACCTCAAACCGCCGGATACGGATATGAAAAAAGTCTTAGCAGCAATTATGAAAGAAGATCTTTATGACCCAATCAGAGATTACCTTCCGAAATATCAGCGGAAAGTATGGACGGCATGGCAAAAGCATGGTCACAAACCGATTCTTGAGCACATCATGGCTCTACCAAAAGTTGCTCCCGGCAAAGACGACATTGAACATGGTAGCAGAAGATCACCACCAGCTGAATTTGCATATTCTGTCGTGGCTTGCTTATCAGGTAGCTTTGACGCATCTCAGGCCTCTCCACAAATTCAAAGGACAGATACCATCGATCTCAATTGAGAATGCCAGGGAACAGCTGATGAACTCCATTCTCTTTATGAACACAGCCAATGGTCTCGACCGGATTCACGGAGCAGGAGCAATCTCATGGATCACACCTCCAACAAATGCGCTCATGATACCACATAATGCACATCCAATGTCATCGGATGACATCGACTCCCTCTCTCAACCATTAGCAAATATTTCTCTCATTACAACGCTGGATGATGAATCACTTTCAGCTTCGAGATCACGTCCAGTAATGATCTTATTTGCTGATATTGATTCGGTTTCTCCAACAGAATTTGAGCGCGTGCAAAACGAGAGTGCAGAGAATCACAAGCAGACACATGCACATTGACAACAAATAGAAACTCTCTCACAGGAAGTTCAGAAATGGAGGAACAAGGCTCTACTCCTATCCACGACCAAGGATGATCACACCATCACTAATCTTCCTTCTACCATGCCTCATTTGAATTCACTTGTCCAGAAGTTGCATGAGTGGAAAGGTCCTCCTCCAGATGCGGTGTCTCAATACATCGATCGGTACCACCCACCCTATGTAACCGCAGCTCCCCCCAAGCACAAGCATTACTTAACCATGCTACCAATTTTGGAAACTTTTTTGGTAGTCACTTGCAGAGTGAAAGATTTATAACCATTACTAACAGCATTGGACAGACAAGAACCACGGATGGAGACCAGTGTGAATCTTTTGAATTTTTTGCCTGAATCCCCACCGAAAACGTATACACAAGAAAGAGAAAGAAGATCAGATCGAGACACCGCATCACGAGCTAACCCTCTGTAACAAGCAAGAGAGAACAGGTCACATCTTTGGATGTAATGCAACGCGTTCGTGTTTGAATAAATAGTCAATCTAGTAAACACAGTGTTTAGCAAGCAAGAAGTGTTCACATGCACTTGTATACCCACGGTATACATATACTCCGATTTCCTCACTCAGATCTTCATGCTCAATGGAGTCAATTGGAATTCATGGAATTGACAGATTCCATAAAAAAAAGTCATTCATCAGTTTCTGGAGACCCCTCCACCCACCACATCTTCAGCTTCTTCACATACTGCACCAAGTACCACATCCACATATCCAACGAAATACCCCATCAGCATTTTGGTGGGATGGTCAGCATATGATGACCCACCGCAAACCCCCATCACAGCTCGCACTTTAGGCACAGCATTGCGTCCCCTTTTCGGGAAACATTTGTGTTCAATCGGAGAGGATGTTGTAAAGGCACCAAAGTCATTTACTTTTCTTGGTGTGGCAGAGGAAGGGAAAAATTGACTGAGATCCCTGTTGCAGGAAATCTGTCCGGATGGCGAGTGAACTGGAAAAAAGCCAACATACAACCATGGACCCCATGAGTACCTGGCATCACATATAAAACCCCAACTCCGGCTAAGGAAACACAGAAAGAGAGCACAGGAAGAAAGCACACACATCCTAAACGATCAAGATCACGAAGCACCTCCTCAGCAAGAAGTGACAGCTATGATGACAAGGACAAACACAAAAGGTCACGAGAAGGTCGACAGAAAAGGAGGCACAAAAAATCACATGCACGATCCGGATCACCATCAAGCTCAAAGCACAACACAAGCAAAGATAGGCCGGATGTCACCCCATAACACATACACTCAGCACCCCGAACGCAATATACACCAAGATCTCAACCTCCACCCACCCAACCTACACAAACATATCAAACTCCGACACATGCATCACACTTGGCAGAATGGTCTTGATGGGCAAGGATGGAGAGGGAACACCCGATGGAACTGGTCACCCCCTGTCTCAAAACATGGATCCCAATCCCTTCCCGCCCGAGATTTCAGTACATAGGATACGAAGGTATCTATCAGCTCAACCGAAACAAGGTGAGCAATGGGGTCTAGGTTTTGAAGGTACATAATGCATTAGGCACACAGAACCCCCTTTGGAACTTTGGACACTCAGAAATGTGTTACCCTCGATGGTGCATGTTCAATACATCACTACAGATACAGCCCTCTCTCCTCTTCTCAGTCAATGGGCAGAACACATCTTTGTCTGTCAAATCAAAGGCAATGCCACAGTCATGGCCATTTCCAAACACGTGCGATATGGACCGGTCGTGTTGCCGGAACAACACTCGATCTTGCTGCACAATGCGTTCTTCGCACGCCACACTATACACATACGTCCAACATCCCAAGAGAACCACGTTGTACTGTACGCAAATTTCAAAATGAAAACGATAAAAAACCTCCTGGGAAGGACAATACAAATACCTACACGCATCCGAGATGCATTGCACAGAGTTACTACACATGTACCCCTGCCTGCCCAGACTGTGAGTAAACCATCAAGTTCACCGACCACAAGATTGCAAGTATTATGTTTGAACACTCAGGTTTCTGTGCAACCAAAGATCCATGCTCTACATGCCATTATTAAACACACCGGATTTCCGGCTGCTCTTATGCTGCAGGAAGTTGGTAAGATTCCGGATGACTTCATCCACTGTACGTGGGTTTCTACAAGACACCAAACAAAAACTCAGCAGGTGCATGTATTTTGCTAAGAAGGACACGGCAGATTGTGGTTGTGGAGGTTCACTTTGAACCAAACTACCGAGCAGTGGTAGCACATGCAACCATATCATTGAAAAATGTACAAATGATCAATGTTTATTTGAAGTCAGGTGGTGAACCACATGAACTGTGTGTCACATTGGAGTGGACTGTTCCCTTTCTTCTAAAGACGGAATTTTTCACTATATATGGAGGTGATTTCCAAGGAAACCCGGGTCGGGACACGTCACGCCCTTTGGCATCCATAGCGATCAGCACAGCCACCTTTACAGATACCTCACTGCGAGGGGTGCCCAAAGAACAAGATATGCCAATATGGGTAGCACCTCAAGGTTTCTATGGGGCACTGGAAGACTTTTTTATTCCTGAACCTCCCAAATACCATGCTACAGTACGCGTACAAGCGACATCTTCCTTCCCGTCAGATCATATCCCAATACTGCTCTACATACAGAATTTTACACACATCAACCCCCCATCAGCACTGCAACACACGGGCCGCATTATCAGTCCAAAGGTGTTATCACGTGCTATGAAGAATCAATGTCACACGGCATTTGATGAGATTTTACTCAATACGGCGGGTGCACCCAAAGATGAATGTCAACATTTTTCAACAGCCGTGCTACAGGCCGGAAAGAAAAAATTTGGACCACGTGCAAATCTCACAACTGTACCAAGAGTGGTACCAAGAGTGGTACCAAACCGATATGCAACAATTTGTAACACAGTATCCATACCGGTGGAAAGACACCACACATATACTCACATATCAAAGGAAGAAAGCACGAATCAAAGAAGCATGGGATTTGGTACAGTTGGGGCGCAAACTACAGATATCAATCATTAATGCCAATGTAGCTAACAAAGCTAATGCCCCGAGAACGCCTCTGTATCGAAGAATTTTTCTCACCGGGGTACAGACCAGAGTAGTCCAGTCCAGCTGTCGGCCGCAAGGCTAGCAAGAGGCAAAAACACAGGCATGCACAGGTCAATGCAGGCATTCCACATGCAGACCAAGCTGCCAACGTCAAAGACCACAGATTGCCTGGGTGCGACGCTCCGTGCCTCTATGTATGCACGGATAGAGACAAAATCTCCGGGTGGGAGGGCGGGCTTGTCTGCTCATGTAAAAATGAAAAACAGACTGCACACGGACAACGCAGAAACATGCATTCCAGACTACAACTATGGTTGTGACTGCTGCTGACCCTGCTTACCGACATCCTCGCTCTGAACTAGAATATAGAGTACATCCGTTCAGTCCAGCTGTCGGCCGAGGGGCTAGCAAGAGGCAAAAATAGGGGCATGCACAGGACAATGCAGGCATTCCACATGTAGACCAAGCTGCCAACCCGTTTACGAGCGAATGCGAGGATCATCGCACTCGCCACGCAAACCTCGGGAGAAATTCAAGACATACGAACCGATTCGGCTCACCTTTCCAAGCCGCCTGCCGGCGCTTAACACTGTTAGTAACATCACTGTGCGTGCAAAAGGATCCCAGCCTACTAGGCGGGTCTGCCGGATTCAAATCCGTGCCCACCCTGAAAATGCCCAGAGGGCAATCATTCCACCTCCTGAGCCAGAAAAGCTGACGAAGCAGCCTCCGTTGGCTGCGCAAAAAAATACCTCCACGCATACCTAAAATCTGTGCTCTACCGACGTCACTGTCCGTAGCTACCACAACATACGGCAAGCGCATATAGCAACCCAAGCGCAGAGAGTATACGGTGGCATACAGTTCTGTGTGTTGTAATGTCGTAATCCACTTGGGTGCCTTACGACTGCGCCACCGCGTGCCCTCTGTCACAACCCCAATGCGGTAGCTGCCCTTCACACTCCTCTCCGCGGCATCCGTGAAGAAAACACACTCTGCCGAAAGCAGCTGAGGCAACCAGGGCCAACAAGCAAACCTCTGAGGGGTCAGGGCAAACGCAATAGCCGTTATCGGTGCACAACATATGCCTCTCCTAAAATAACAACAATCTTTCAACTTCCAACAGTGTCCCCAAGCGACAAAAGGGGCCAGCCCTGCATTTGGCCTCACCGCCCACTCAAGCTTGCCCAACAGTCTTGCAGCCATCCTGCCGCTCAGTCTGCTTTGGACAATGCCTAAAAGCCAAAGGGCAACAACCCCGCCAATCACCCCCGGCCTATTCTCAACAGTCATGGCAGCATCAGCAAACTGCTTTCCAATAAAATCCAAAGTCTGCACAGGCTCCAGCACACTTTTAAGGCTAATCAGGAATCCGCCTTTCCCAAAACTCAGCCCATGCGGCGCGCAGCAACGCGCACTCGTTTCCTACCAACAACATAAACAAGGACATCGTCCAGGTAGGTGATCCCCCGTGCCCGCAAGTCACGCAGGGCCCTGCAGACCAGTGCGGAAACAAGCCGCTTACAAAGCACCGGCGAATACTTCCACCCAAAGGGCAGAGTAAGCCAGCGAAAACAACCCTGTGGCGTGTTCACACGGAAAACCCGACACCAACGGTACGGCATGCGGATAGACCAGAAGCAATTGCTCACGTCAAATTTCCCCGAAAACGCCTTAGGGCCTGCTGTCGCCATCAGGCGAGTCACTTGCTCTACCTGGGGTAAATGGAATTTAGGCGGTTTACGCCCGTCCGCGTCGTTCAACCCCACACACGCAAAAAAGAGCGCACACTTCTGCGAGTTTTTAGGAATGACCCTGGCCTTGCTGGTGCCTCTGGCTGCGTTGCACCTCTTTAAAGGCCCCGCTTCCCAATTGCTACTCAGCATGTCGCCCCACGGCAGGGCAGTCCACCACTGGTATCCCACCGGCATACTTCTCATCCCAGGCTTGGTATGTAGGTTGGTAGGTTTGTCCAATCCCCTTGGCGCGTCAATGGTAGCTGCTAGCCTCCCCAATTCCAACAGTCCTCCTGCCACTAGGCGCTCTTGCCTCTGCGGGACATCTGGCAAACACATCAACCTCTCCACCTCCCTGCCGAAGGCTTTCAATTCGTCACCGGTCCCACTCCCTGAACCGGTACTTGCCTTCGCTACTAGACTCGCTGTCGTACTCCGCGCGTGTGGCACTCTGGGGCTCCAGGGACTTGCTTGGTTTCCGTCTCTTTGCGCCAACTTCACTTGCCTGTGTCCCAGGGCGTCGTTGAGGTGCAGCGTCTCGCAGATCCGCTCGGATCCATCGTGCCCATAGACTGTTCACAAGTTGTTCGTCCGACCTGTATTGGAACGCACCAGCCCCACCCCCGTCCCATCCACCGGAATCGGGAGCTGCATCCGTCGTTCGCAAGACCAGGCGTGCGTGGGGTGGCAGCAATCCCTAGCAACACTGGGGGTAACCCACGCTCCCGCGAGCATGATCGTCTGGATGCGGGCGCCCCAGCTACATTACCCTTGCCGTCTTGGAGGTGCCCAAACGCTCTGCGCAAGGACATAACCACAGGTGGCTGACTGACCCATGCCATCTCGTGGGTGCCCTATATTTGGCCTCCTAGACGTCAGGGGGGAGGTATCCATGTGCTTCTGTCCTCGTGCTGAGTGTCTGGGAGCCCCGAGATAGTAGGAGTTGTTTACCCTGTTTGCCCTCTTCGGGGCCCCCGAGACGACAAGGATGAGTTAGCCAATTCTGATTTTGTCCCCACGATCGGCGTTGGGGACCCCACAGACGCCAAAGGTTATGTAGCCATTTTGCTTACCTCTGCGCCCTGCGCCCTAGAGGGCAGAGGTTAGGTAGCCACTTGTGGTTCTTTCCCAACGCTTTGCGTTGGGAACCCCCGAGGCGGCAGGGGTTATGTAGAATCTTTGCCCACTTTTGACCCCCGGAGACGGTAGGGGTTAGGCAGGCACTTCTGATTGTGTTCCCGCACTTAGCATTGGCGCCCCCGAAACGGCACGGGTGAGGTATCCATTTGTGGCATTGTCCTTTGGGCTATATAACTCATCCATTCTCGGGGGTTCCCAACGCTGAGCGCGGGGACAAAATCAGAAGTGGCTTTGTAACGCCCGCCGCGGGCTGCCCAGAGTGGGCAAAGTGGGCACACCACCCCTGCCGTCTCAAGGGTGCCCAACGCTCACTGCAGGGATGGAATTAGAAGTAACAAGATAAGCACACCTGCATAACCTCCACAACTTTGCCCACTTCGGTTGAGTTAACGACATTTGAACATGCAAAAATATTCAACAAATTGCCTTGTCCCCGCAGGTGTGTGTATTAATCCATTCTGCATAATACTTCAACTTACATTCGCTACAAACGGCTGTGGTGTGCTTGTGGCAGCACAATGCACAAAAATCCGCCTCTTCCCCAACATCATCTTGCCTGGCACCATCAACAAGTTCTTCTTCACTCTTCCAAACACGAGGGGGTACATGTTCCCACATTCCGTAGGAAGGGTAACGGACCTGCCTCCGGATGCAAAACTGGATGTAATGCAACAAAACTCGTATAGATTGAGGCCACTCATTGGGGCCGCCACGCCAAATGTTCCGCACGGGGATACATAGTCCCTGATGTCTCAGGGTCCCAAATGCTACGCGCAGGGACAGAATCGGAAGTGGCTACCCAACCGCTCCTGTCTCGGGGGCCCGAAGGGGCGCAAACATTCTACATAACCAAAGGGGTCTCCAACGCAGAGCGTGGGTAAAGAAGCAGAAGGGGTTTCCTAACCCTTGCTGCCTCAGGGGTCCCAACGCGCAGTGTGGAAACAAAATAACACGTCACCTAACGATCGCCATCTAGAGGGCTGGAAGCCCCTAACACGCAGTGTGGGGATACAATCACAGGTGGCTACCTAATGCTTGCTGTTTGACCACGGCGTGCCCGGCCCTACAAGAAAAGACACAAACACCATAATACATGCTTAGATCGAGGGAGGATAATCAGCTGCTAATGGCAGGTACGGTGATACCTGGCTCGGTGGACAAAACTCCAACCAACAAAACTCTTGTGGAAAAATGTGATTCTTGGTTGTGGAATAGTCGGCTGGCCCTCAGCATAGCATCCCACATTCGGACTGGGTGATGCAAAGAGTGGGCAGTGGAGTGATGCCTTTATAGTATGAAATTATTCTGGTGCGAGGATCAAAATCCCGGGCCACTGCTGAATGCCCACCATCACCATCACCATACTCGGACAACAGATACTTGGTGTTGTCATGTGCATTTTCGGTGAAAATAGCAGCAAGTTTTGCTTGCGATGGGACATTGTGGGGAAATACAAGGCTGGTGTGGAGAAAAATGTTGGGGTTTGAAACTAGAGCCTCATCACACTCACCCAGCTTGCTCATCTCTTTGAAAAGAGGATCTGCCATCGCCTTCAGCTCTCTACCATCGCAACCCCGGATGAGTGCAATACCTAACAGTCGAGCCAAAACCACTCGTGTCACAAATTGTGACGACAGATCATGGACGTCAATACCTGACATCAAATAAATCATGTCACAGATTACACCAACTCCACACAAGAGAAACAAACCCGTGTCAACAACCTGCTCTCCCCATGCAAGCTGCACTGTTGGCAATTATATATTGCCATGGAGAGGCACGTGCATGTGTTGTTACTACGGTGCACCTTCTCAATGGTGGATGTCGACAGAATTATGATTGACTGAAGAACGGGTTTTCCTTCAATGTCGGATTCCACTGCAACTATCCTATTTGTCCCTTTGCCCGTTAGGCTTCGTTTCGTGTGCTATTTGGACAGGTCAGATGGATGCGGAGGGTTGGCACATTTTGCTCGAACATGTTTTGATGGTTTTAATTTGCGATGTTTTTGATTTGTTCTTGTTTTTTTGATGAGTGGATACATTTCCCGAGTTGCATATTACATTGGCCCCATATTGTTTCCAATTCTTTGATTTGAACAACAACCTCTATAATGTTTGCACAACTTTGTACCAAACTTGTTTTTGTAATTTTTGTTTTAGGATGATTTCCCTAACTGCTATATTAAGATTGTCCACAGACAGGAACTATGTCACGTAGTCGCGCATACTCTATGTTGCGGCTGCAATCTTGAACGGCATCGCACCTCTGGATTGATTTGCCACCATTCTATGCTGTGTATATTTGTTCGCTGATCTAAAGAGTTGCCGGTGCAGTGATGCGCATTGACGGCACGGAAAGACACTTTTATAAGATTAGCGTGAATGCGTGTATGCCTGCTTTTAGTTCCTACGTTTGTTACGTGTAAAATAGACGAAGTAACGGTAGGTATGGCAACAATGCGCAACCACGATAAAGATTCAGGCTAGTACAACACATCAAGTTGATGCAACAATTCATGTTGGAACAACGATCAGAACCATCAGAAATGCATTGGAGGTCGATCACAAGTCCGTTAGCAATCCATCAATAGTGAACGAATCTTCGAAGATGTTTCTTCACATACACCAACACGAAATGTCACCGTGCCGGAAAAACACACATTGGCGAACGACGGGGTGAGGAGCTGGTGAAAAGGCATGCCAATGGATATTTTGGTAACATCAATCTGTCGACACCGTACATTTGTGAGGATTGTTTAACCGATGACCTCAGAAGAATGCCCACAGGTGCGGCAACTCATCAAGGTGTGTTAAGCAAAAAGCGCGAAAAGGACATGGAGGATTTGCTCCTGGGTTGAATATACGCCGCGGTGGGATGGTTAGGTGACCAATTACATGCGGGACGGCGAAGGGGTTCCAATGGTAAAACAGACAAAAAATGAAATGTTGCACAAAGACCATTAAGTCAAATTGGTGACCGAAGACCATCAAATGGTGAGCGTTACAATTACGTGCTCCAACACTTCCAATCCCTACGCGCACGTCTCGTTGGGCTGGGTGATATTAATGTATGTATGTACACAACAATCGTTATGTTGGATGCATTGGTAGCTCGTTTCCTACACGAGACTGGTAATTGTACTGTATTTGTGCGATAACCCCGGAACCTTTCTGGCTTTTCTGTCTATATCTGAAGTGTCTTTAAAACATGCAACATGCGAAGCGTAAAACGCCATACACCGGGCATGTGCACATGCCACAACCGAAAAAAGATTGCAATACCACATCACACAACACTACGTCCAACTGCAAGAACGCTACAAAGAGTTGGCCCTGTGCAACACAGGGTACCTGAATGGACACCAATGCCAAGCGAAGCTCATGTTGCAAAAAGGACGATGCAGTGAACGGGAGACAATGGGAAACTAGCTCAGAGCTAACCTCCGTATGCACCCCATGGGTGTGCCGAAATTTGTGCCTAAGTGGAGCACTACCATCATTGGAGCACTTGGCACTTTTGAATTTGCCCCATTCGATTATAAAAGACGACTCTTGTTTGTGCTGGTTGCCTTCCTACCGTGATTGACACAATGTTTACTCCATTGGAATGATGGTGGCATGCACGGGGGACCATTGCCATCCACTACGCAAGCCTCGCCATGTGGAGAGGGACGGGGCATGGCAAAGGCGGCCTTGCGCCACTTTGCATGGCAATCTTCAAAACAAAGTGTCTGATTGCGCAAAAAATGCCATTAGATGCCTTTTGCCAAGCCACACGCAATTAGTTTAGACCCATCATGACCCCACGAATCATGTTGCGCTTGCAATGATTCTCGGCATACCAAAGCCACATGCTGGCATCTTGGCAAACTAGTTCGCACACCCACACCACCACAGCACCCGACTAGTCCACATTTTGGTATTGACTGGAAAAATACAACATGCGCATACCACACCAAACTGATTTTGAGAGCAAGGGTATAGTCAAATGGGGCTGCTCGCCCTTCTACCTTCATGCCGAAAGAACCCCAACAAAATGGATTTTCATTGGTCCCAAATACCCTTTAGACCTCTTTTTCGTTTTTGCATATTTCCAGGGCCAAATTACACACAACATTGGCATGCGGGGTAGAACCACCAAATATGCACAAAGCTGAAATATGCTTTGCGCGTGCAGCCGGCTTAGCATAGGAATCAGGCGGGCCATTTGCGCACGGCACCTTCAATTGGGTCTTGTTGCATTCAACGATGTCTTTGTCTTACGTGCCCTTCTTGGCGTTCCGCGGTTGATGACCCAATATGGGTGACATGTGTACAATGGTAGACCAGGTATACTTACCGGGTCTAAACGTGAAATTGTTGCTGCCCGGCGCAGCATAGCAAAGCTACGCTATTTTAACATGGCAAAATTGATAATGAGCCCTTGCATTCCAAGGCTTTTTGGCTATGTTTTTGTTGGATGTCCTCGCTCATTGACACAAGGTGTGCTTGATTGGAGTAATGTTGCCCTGCATTGTGCGGCGCAGTCGAGGTTTTGCTTGTGGTGTGGTCTAAGGCAAGGAAAAGGTAGCCTTGTGTCTCTTTGTATAGCAATCTCGAGGTTCCTAGGAGCCCACAGTTGATACCTGTTCGCAAGCCGAGCAACCCATGGATGTAGTTTACGCCCCATATGAGAGCGCGGTTTAGAAGTACCATTTGCACCGTTGGAAGTGCCATTGCAAAGCAATGAGCCAGGCTGTTTGCGCTAAATATTTTGCATGTAAGCTCTTGCATTCAAAAGTGACTTGGTGTTGCTTGCACGTGTGGCAACGTTTTAGCCAAAGCCCTAATGTCTACTAGATGCACACCATGCTCTTGTATGCGCTTGAACCGGTTTCGCCAAGTTGTGAGCATGTGCCTTCAGCATGTGATGAATGATGGGAAGGGCAACATCATTCTCCTCCGGGCTACAGCCTTCGAAAAAGACAAGAATGAAAAACATCTTTTTTGGTGACAAATACCATT
Organism: Eutreptiella sp. 'Long Island Sound 2002'; assembly: GCA_964036045.1. Lineage (NCBI taxonomy): Eukaryota > Euglenozoa > Euglenophyceae > Eutreptiales > Eutreptiaceae > Eutreptiella > Eutreptiella sp. 'Long Island Sound 2002'. The sequence continues at coordinate 126,269,918 of OZ038383.1, read as the reverse complement.
AGGCGCCTTTTGGTGCACATATTTCGGCGGGCAAGATATACCCAACATAAGCCAAGGGGTAGAAATATCATCTGCCTTCAAATCCGAAATATGCTTTCCTTGTGGCGAGCCCCCCGGCAAAGGAATGAGGTGGGCCTTTGGGGCATCGTCGCCTGAAGCCACGACTCACATATGTTGTTGTGTAGCTATGGAGATATTATTGTGCAGTCGTTGTAGTTTGTTGTGTCGTTGTACCGGTACCCCGGTTCTGTTTCGCGGTTGTACCATTACTGCACCTCCGTTTCACGGTTGTACCATTACCGCGGTCACTTTTGCGATTGGACCGGTAACGCAGGTCCGTGGCGCGGTTGTACCGCTCCTTAAAAGTAACTACCTTCCAAACCATGAAGTGGTGCACGATGTATTTGAGTGCACATGCCTATGTATGGGCGTAAGGTCCTCAAGATAGCCCATGTTTCAAGGATGCTAAACGCCTTCGAATGCAGGGGTTCTATGTCACATCTACCATGCTCAAAGGGCGTAGCTCATTGCTTTACCATGCCCTGCCCACACGCAAAACAAATTCGGGGTTCGGGCCGAAAACAACATACACGGCCTCGGATTATGCCCGGCCAACCCATATTTTGCGACCCACTAGGAAAAGCCTACAAAGGGGTGCAACACAAAAAGGTATCTGAATGCAAAGGCACCCAATCAATGGTCCCGTGCCCAAAAGGCCCGCCTCATGCCTTCGCCAAGGCCTGCCAATGGGTACGGCACATTTCAGTTTGGAGCGCGAATCGTGGTTCCGCTCTGGGGGCGTATGTTGGGTGTAATTTGGCTTCCGAAATGTGCAAAAGTCTAGTGGTATTCATCAACAATGAAAATCTATTTTGCTGGGCTATGTCGCCCTTGCCATGACCTAGCAAATACCAAAGGGGAATGCTCACAACTTGGCTAATTGGTGCGGGAACACAACACCCCATAGGTGGCTAGCCATTGCGCACGCATAACCACGCTGTGGTGCCCACCCAATCCACATTGCATTGTGCACTAAAAAATTGCAGCATCCGCATAGAACACAAAATCACTTCATGAATGCAAGGGTTTAGAAGAAATGTATTTTGTCGCAAGGTCGTAGCTCAATCAAGAGCAAAGCACGAGTTGCCTTTGGATGCAAATGCTGCTACTGGCCCGCGGGCTCATCTGGAGTTTTATGTCAATTGTACCGTTCCTAGATGGCCTCGCTCGTTGCTTTGGCATGCCCTACCAAAGTGCAATGCAAAGCCGAGGTTCATGCCAAAACAATAGACCCGGCGTACCATAATGGCCTGTTGACTCATCGTGTGTTGCCACCCGAATGCAAGGGTACCCAATCAATGGCGCCTGCTTGGATGGCGTTCGTCATTCCCGTGCAAAACCTCCCTGTGGGCAAAGCAAAGTACAAGTTGGGAAGCAAATGGTATTTGTACCTCGGGGGCATATCATTGGTGTAACTTGTTGCTCGGGGAAGAGGCCAAAAAAACGCCCGGTGATCCTTTTTATCAATGAAATTGTAGTGTGTTGCACTTCTATTGGCATATTGGTGGGGGTTTAAAAAAACTATTGCATTGCCCTTGCCATGATGCAGCGCATACCAAATGCGGATCCACGCGCCTTGGATGACCGGTTTGTGCATGCAACACCACGGCACTGCCCACGTTGTCCACATTCCCGTGTTCCTTTGCAAAAATCAACAAACGCATTAAGCGACAACTCACTTTTGAATGTAAGGTTCTAGAGTGAAATGTATTCAGCCCCAATGGCCCAGCTCATTCCTTTGTGACGCCCGATAGGACAAGCAAAGAAAAATTAGCCTTTGAGTGAAAATCATGCTTCTGACCCGCAAGCGCGTATGGGGTCTAAACGGGTTCTCTAAGAATTGGGGAAAGATATCTAGGTGCATCGTTGCACAATGGAACACGTTGTTTTCCACTCCTTGGACACTAAACATTGCTGGACACAGTACCCTAAGTTCCGCTTTGCCGTTCCCCGGCCCACTCGTCATATAGAGGCTCGCCAATTGGCCAATAAGGGTGCACCGTGCAGTTCAAAATCATTCCAATCTAGAGAACATCGTGTCAGACACCACAAAAATGAAACAAGCATGTAGCAAAACCTTGGGGTAAAGGCGTTTCTCATCTCAACGGTGAGATGCTTAAATGGGCTACCTCGTTGCCTTTGCGCTTTGTGCCCGCAATGCCTACCCAAGAGCTTGGCAAATTCACGCTTCAGGCCCAAGTGGTACATCCGGCCTCCCTTTGTGCCCACCCAACTAGTATGGTGTCACCAAACGGGGAAAGCCAACAAAGGCGTGCACGACAAAAGCGTCTTAGAATGCCCAGGTACTAAAGCATATGGCACACCTCATGCCTCTACCCAGACCTCACCGTAGCCGAAGCAATTTTCAAGTTTGGAAGCAAAAGATGGTTCTACGGTGGGGGCTCATGCTGGGCGTAAATTGGCTCCGAAAATATGCAACAAAGGCGTCCAGCGGCATGTGTCACCAATGAAATTGTATTCGGTTGGGGTCCTTTTGGTATGAAGGTGATTGGGAAGCAGCCATGACGTCGCCCTTGCCATCATGCACCGCATACCAAAGGTGGATGCTCGCAAAGTGGATGAGCGGCTCGCGTACAAGACAACACACCACCTAGCGGTGCTAACTGCGAAGATGCAACAAGCCCATACAACACCTACTTTTGTAACCAAGGCATTGCACTCCAATGTGATCGATCTGATGGCTTGCCTCATTCACGTGCCATGCTCCATCCAAAAGGCACAGCGAATTTGGCCGTTGGGTGCCAATGGCGCTTTTGGCTGGCAATCTCATCCCATGGTCAGATTGGGTTGAAACTAGTTCCATGACTCTTTTCCGCAATAGGACACTTTGTTTTCGACTCCGTTGGAGCGGAAGATCTCCATGCAAAGTACCGCAAGGCCGGCTTTTTATGACTCGGCCTAGTCCACAAGCAGAGGCTGTCCAGTGGTTGACACGGGCCCCCCATTCGGGCGAACATCAGTCCAAACTAGCACACATTGTTTGAATGACCGCACAAATCAAACAAGCAAGTATTGAAGCCAAACAACTTGGAATGCAAGGTTTTGAAGTAAATTGCGCCATGGTCAAGCAACCTAGCGGTCCAAGAGAAAAGCCAATTCCGGGTCCGGGACCATGCAGCATACCCGGCGTAGCATTATGCCCACCTAACCCATATTGTGTCGACCAAATGGGGAAAGCCAACAAAGGCATGCAAGACAAAAGGGTCTTCGGCAGCCAGGGTCCCCAATCAATGGTGCCACGCCGAATTGGCCCGCCTAATTCCTCTGCCAAGCCGTTCCGATGGGCAAAGCAAATTTCAAGGTTTGAAGCAAATGGTGATTCTACGCGGGGGCTTATGTTGGGTGTAAATTTGCCTCACAAACATGCAAAAAAAAATGTCTAGTGGTATTATTCACCGATGAGACTCTACTCTATTGGTCTTCTTTCGGCATGAAACTGACCACGGCGAGGTTGCCCCTGCCATGAGTCGCCGCATAAAAGAGGCAGGTGCTCCCAACTTGCGCAAAAAGTTTACGCACACAGAACCATCATGGTGCCCACCTAGTTTGCATTTTGGTGATGACCGAGGAAATCCCAAAAAGCGCATACAGCACCACGGGACCTTTGAATGCAACGGTTTATCGCGAAATTGATTCAGCCCAAATGGCCTAGCTCACTACTTAATTATGGCCCTTCCCAAGAGCAAAGCCAATTTCACCTTTTGGTGCTAATGGTGTGTCTTGCTCGCAAGCTCATATTCAGTCTAAACTCATTCTATGAGAAAAAGGGTTTTAGTGGCACTTTTTGGGCCATGAGGCGTTATGTTCAGAAGTCTTTGGAAGCTGAAGAATGAGAGGCAACCCACTCCCCTCCGCAGGCAAGAGCACGACTGGGGCGGACAATGCAGGGCAATATCCAATCAAGCACACATAGTGTCAATGAGCGAGGATGTCCAACCGAAGCCTAGCAAAAGAGCCCTAGAGTGCAAGGGTTCTATATCAATTCTACCATGCTCAAATAGTGTAACTTTGCCATGCCCTGCCTGACGCCAAAAGAAATTCTAGCTTTAGGTCCAGACGGTATACCCCGCCTACCATTGTACACATGTCACCCATATTGTGTCATCAACCGAGAAAGCCAATAAGGGCATGCAAGACAAAAACGTCTTTGAATGCAGAGGGACCCAACCAATGGTGCGATGCGCAAATGGCTGGCCTGTTCCAAGCCCTCCCCACGGGCAAAGCACATTTGAGCTTTGGATGGAAGTGCTCGTTCTACCCCGAAGGCTAATGTTGGGTGTATTTGGCTCCACGGGTAGAGAAAAAAGGATGTCTCGTGGGATTGTTGATCAATGAAAATAGATTTTGTTGCGGCTCTTTCGGCATGAATGGAAGGGCAAGTGGCCGTGATGTTGCCCTTGCAACGATTCACGGCACGTCCAATGCATCTGCTGGCAACTTGGCAATGCAGTTCGTGCGTACACACCACCACTGCGCGAAAGTAGTAGTATATCTTTGGTGTTTACTGAAAAAATCCAAGAGGCGCGTACAACACCAAATGAATTTGGAAAGGGAGGGTACGGTCAAATGGGGCTGCTGACTTTTGGGCTCATATGGGCTCATATTGCGCTTTGTTTTGTGTGGCTTGGAAAAAGGTATCTAGTGGCTTTTTTTGCCACTAAGATATTTGGTTTCGAAGATTGCCACGCAAACTCACTCAGAAAGGTCAGAAACTAAGCCACCATGCACAGCGGCGCAAGCCGGCTTTGTCGTGGCCCAGCCCTCCCCACATGCAGGGGTTTGTCTATTGGATGACAACGGTCCCCCATGCGGGGCACCTTCATTTGAATCGAGCAAACATTGTGTCAATCACGGTAGAAAGCCAACAAGCGCGAAGCAAAGCTGTTTTTTTTTGTCAAATAGGGCAAGCTCGAAAGTGCGAAATGCTCCAGTGATGACATTGCTCCAATTAAGATCAACTTTCGGCACATGGATGGGGTGCATACGGACTTCAGCTTTGAGCTAGTCCCCCATGGTATCCCGTTGAGGATGGCGTGGTCATATTAGCGGGAGTTCCCATTGCGTTGGATTCCGGTGCCCTTCTATTCTCTGGTGGGGCACTGCAATGGAACTTCCCCCGAGGTGGGGTCCGGATTTTCCCGTACCCTTTGAGCATATGAGGCATAGGGACTATGTGGGTCTCTTGATAGTGTGCATGTACAAGGCCAGCTTTCCTTGAGAGGCTTGTGCCACGGAGTTATACAGGTGTGCATGTTCATAGTCTTCTTGGAGCATGTACTTCACATGTCACTAGTGTGCATTCAGGTACCATGTGGTGTGCCGGGCCTTGCGCCTATAGCGGTTGTGCAGTTGGACAGAGCATTGTGCGACGTCATATTGCAATATTGTTTTCGTTTTGGCATGGGCACGGGCGTATGCTTCGTTAATGTCGCTTTGCGCTGCAAGCAGTGAGGCGTGAAGGCACGGCTCACATATGTGGTTCCATAGCTCTGCGGATATGACTACGTGGTCATTGTGCTTTGCGGTGTCTCCTTACAGGTAAAATGCCTTCCCAACCCCAAAGTGGTACATGGTTGGGTGGGCATAATGCTGAGGTGGCTAGAGTTCTTGGTACTGAACCTCTACGGTGCAAGTTTTGTTTCTCACGTCCCACTTGTGTGCCATGAGTTAACGCCATGTTCCCCGCGCTAAACAAGTTCTGAAGAACCTTCTTGCCGTCCTTCACGAACTTGTGGTTATGCTGGGTTAAGGAGAAGGGTGAGGGTGTTGCCAATTTTGCAGTTCGCCGTTTGAGTAGTGATTAAATTTGTTCATGGTCTTGCCACAGACATCTTCGCCTCGTATTCTTTGGAACAGGAATCTGCTTATGGCCTTGTGGGCCACTTGCGAACCAAAATTCTTTTGCACGTTGTGCCAATTGCCTCGTGCGCACACGTGCCATAGCTGAGATCAAGTGGCCCGCAATTGCAGGTTCTCGGCACACAAGGGCTTCAGCGATAGTGCCCGCGGTTTGGTGGTGAGGGCACCCTCGATATCACCCATAATGATGCGGATATGTGCTGGCCACAGGTGTGCTTGGAATAGCCCTGAGTTCACGTCCATCGCGTGGCGGAAACACTGAAACGCTTCGCAGAAAGCTGTCGGAGTTGGCAGCACCCGAATCCCGTGTCTCATCTCTGCCCGGGCGCTGAGCTCCTTATGGATCTATTTCTTGCGCAGTGATGAACACATGTGGGGTACTATTGTAATTATGGTTTCATCAATGTTGGTGCGGCATTGAATGGTTTGTATGAAAACTTGAAAGCAAACGGAGGTTCCCCACAGTCATATAAGAAGAACATTCATGTCCAGAAAGTATGCAGCAGGCTTGTGACCGTGTGCTGTGCGGGTGGGGTACATTATCTGAGATTGTGCATCTTCTTTGGCAAGGACGGCCCATTTGCATAGTTCATTATGAGCACCAACTGGTGCACCTAAGCAATTTTCTGCCCCCAGCCCATAATAAGCACGCTACTGCACCATTTGCCGATGATTGTTTTGACTGAAATTGTGCCACACTCACCCTGGTAGTGACCACAGCTCAGCCACGAAGCGTCACCCCTGCACAAACACCTTAATCGCACATCGCACCATGTCAAGACCGGGAGATATACCTCCTGCATGCAGTCCAAGCCGAGCTCGAAGTGACATATGCTAGCACCTAGGCAACATCATGGAGTTGGGCACGGGAGGCAGCATTGGCATGGCGGTGCCATTGCCTAGTGGGACATGCGGATAGGGTTCGTCGGGGTGTGTCATCTGCCCCCCCCCCCCCCCCCAAAGGGTCCTCGACTATCTTGCAAAGCACAAGGGGCTGCAGGCTGTAGTACGTGGCGTGTGCTAGTGTGGGCACTATTTGGTGGGTAGGAGTGCCCACATTGCTGGGGTCCCCCTACACTCCCATTGTCGCCCCTGCGCCATGTGATAACCACTAATCCGTCTTGTATTCCCGCAATGACAACGATTTGTGAAGAATGGAGAATTTTCATCAACTCTTTTCGGTTGGCGCTCAAGCATCTGAATTTTCAAATTGCGGATGTGTGTTTTCCACGCGGATCACTCTTCCCCTGCGCTTTCCATTTTCGCCCACAACAAATTTGAATGGACCCGGCTTGCTTACCACTAGGGGAAAAGCACATTTGAATTTAAAGCTAGGGTGTCCCTGGCAGTGTACTGATATGGTGCCAAAATGACCCTTTGCCAGGCAATTGGCCGGAATTTTTGTCAACTTTTTTGGGGGGGGTATTGAGGATGTTGGATGGTATTTCAAATTCGGTGTTGTTGGACTTCTTGAAGCACCACAGCACACGGTCTGGGCCGGTGCAACTGCCACAGGATCTGAACACCAATAGTTAATGGTTGGTACTATACTCTTTCCTGCCATCCTTTCTGTAATGGTGTAACAATAGCACACACGGCGGCCCCTGAAGCCCTTCACGTATCACAGCCATGTGTCAATACATTTGTGCCCTGTCTCGCAGTATCCTCGGAGTTCAATCCTCCGGAAAACATGCGCTCCCTCTCCTCCATGCACCATCCAAACCCTCATGCAACCGGATACCACCAAGGGAAGTTGGACTACCCGCAAGGGTGAAGCGCCAAGACCAGTCCCGTTAATGAATGGTATTAGATGGCTTTGGATGTAGTAAGCCAGGTCACAAGAGTCGTACTTCAGCGCTGAAGAGGCAGCAAGGAGCTTGTACCGGCGCACAAGGTAAGAGTTGGTATCAATGGAATCATTTGGCAGTAGATTGACCACAGGGCGTTGTTCACTAGCAATGCCGCAAATGAAGAGAACAAGGTCCACGGACAATTAGCTCTTGCGGTTTCGGTTATATCAGGATCTACTGGCAAACGTGAAAGTGCAAGAGAAAGGATTCTTAGAAAGCCAGGGCACCCAACAAAGTGTGCCATGGCCAAATGGCCCGCCAAGTTCCTCTACCAGGGCCTCCCCATGGGCAACATAAAGTTCAGCTTGGGATGTAAATGGTTGGGTGAACCCCGGATGCGTGAATACAGAAAAACGGTCTTTGGTGGTGTCTCAAGACAATGAAACGGCATTCGGCGAGAGTTGTTTCGGGTTGGAGGTGCCAGGGCCAAACAGGGCCAAGGTGGCCCTTGACGGACAAAAAAAAGAGGGTTCCCGTTCTCATTTTTCCAAAAGAAGCCCGTAGGCACTCCATGTGTTCAACTATTTGTTCCTACTCCCACATGTGTTCGATGATAATCTACCAACCCTGCATGACACATCGAAGCACGCGTTGAGGAAGCACCGGGCGATATGTTTGTGTGTTCATGGAAGTGGGAGGTAGGTTGTTAGAAGGAACACAGACTAATTTTAAGTTATGTGTGTAGTTCTGCATTTTTGGTATGATGATTTTTGCATGCCAATTGTTTTGCAGCTCCTATTGGTATGTCATCCACCTTGGAAGTATGTTACATTTCTCATTCAAAAGGTTTCCACCATGAGGCATGAACAAGAGATGATTTTTTGGTGACACAACGTTCCACCACCCAAATGCACCATCGCCGGTGGCACCCACTGGGACGCAAGCTAAGAGGACTTACAGGATGCAGCTTGCGTCAGAGGAGAAGAGTGGGGCCATTGGAGATAAAGGATTGAAGAAGAGCTACTTCCAACTTCACCCGCGCTACCCAAATCCTAATTGTTACTATCCTCGTCCTCATCCTGCAACCAAAAACCGATAGTATGCACGAAGTAGCCCCCCCCTACCTCCCCCCCCTACCTACCCCCCCCCTACCCCCCCCCCTACCCCCCCCCTACCCTACCCCCCCTACCCCCCCGCCCTACCCCCCCGCTACCCCCCCCTACCCCCCCCCAACCCCCCCCCTACCCCCCCCTACCCCCCCCTACCTCGCCCCCTACCTCCCCCCCCTACCTCCCCCCCCTACCTTCCCCCCCCCTACCTCCCCCCGCTTACCTCTTCCCCTCCCTACCTCCCCCCCCCACCTCGTCTCCCCCCCCCCTACCTCCCCCCCCTACGTTGCTACTCCAACCTGCCCCCCACCACCAACCCCCCATCCTCCCGCCCTTCCCGAGCAACCCCCGCCCCCCACCCCACCCGGACCCTTGCGTTGGTAGACCGCCTTTTGGCTGCACAGCCTTGTGTGTGCACCGCCTTGCCCGTGGCCCCTTAAATAACAAGACTCCTGCGGTGGCCACAGACCGCCTTTTGTGTGTTCCGCCTTGTGTGTGCACCGCCTTGTGTGTGCACCGCCTTGCCTGTGGCCCCTTAAATAACAAGACTCCTGCGGTGGCCACAGGCCGCCTTTTGTGTGTTCCGCCTTGTGTGTGCACCGCCTTGCCTGTGGCCCCTTTAATAACATGACTCCTGCGGTGGCCACAGACCGCCTTGTGTGTGCACCGCCTTGTGTGTGCACCGCCTTGCCTGTGGCCCCTTAAATAACAAGACTCCTGCGGTGGCCACAGACCGCTTTTTGTGTGTTCCGCCTTGTGTGTGCAACGCCTTGCCTGTGGCCCCTCAACTAACATGACTCCTGCGGTGGCCACAGACCGCCTTTTGTGTTTACCGCGTTGTGTGTGCACCGCCTTGTGTGTGCACCGCCTTGCCTGTGGCCCCTTAAATAACAAGACTCCTGCGGTGGCCACAGACCGCCTTTTGTGTGTTCCGCCTTGTGTGTGCACCGCCTTGCCTGTGGCCCCTTAAATAACAAGACTCCTGCGGTGGCCACAGACCGCCTTTTGTGTGTTCCGCCTTGTGTGTGCACCGCCTTGTGTGTGCACCGCCTTGCCTGTGGCCCCTTAAATAACCTTGTAACTTGCACTTGTAACCCTGTAAACCAGTCTCACTTGTAACCCCGCGGAAAACGCGGAAAATCGCGACGCAACAGACGCAACAATCAGAATTGGCCCACTTGTGGGCAAGGTGGCTACTTCACCCCTGCCTACGCCTACGCCTATGAGAAAGGAAAGGAAGAAAGAAAGCCCCTGAATGCCTCCTTCTCGAGCCGGGGAAAAGCTCGAGGCAGGGATCTTCAAGCCCCTGATTGCCTCCTCCTCGAGCCGGGGTATGAAAGCTCAAGGCAGGGATCTTCAAGTGCCGGTCTCGGCGAATTGGCTACATCTCACCATGATGGTTGGGGCCCAAAAGAGGGCGGAAATGCTACATCACCCCTGCATTCTCGGGGGTCCCCAACAAAGGGAACAAAATCAGAAGTCAAAACCTACGCCGGGGGTCACCCTGATGCACCACGCAACAAAGCGTGGATTCAAAGATTGTCCCGGTTTCCTCAATAGCACCGGACGGTTGGGGCCCAAAAGAGGGCGGAAATGCTACATCACCCCTGCATTCTCGGGGGTCCCCAACAAAGGGAACAAAATCAGAAGTCAAAACCTACGCCGGGGGTAACCCTGATGCACCACGCAACAAAGCGTGGATTCAAAGATTGTCCCGGTTTCCTCAATAGCACCGGACGGTTGGGGCCCAAAAGAGGGCGGAAATGCTACATCACCCCTGCATTCTCGGGGGTCCCCAACAAAGGGAACAAAATCAGAAGTCAAAACCTACGCCGGGGGTCACCATGACGCCCCTAGGGGCCCCTAGTATACCAAAGTATGGGTCTCTAGTACGGCCAGACGCCCAAATAGCCACCGCTATAGAGCGGCGAGGCAGAATCAGAATTGGCCCACTTGTGGGCAAGGATGGGGCAAGGTGGCTATATAACCCCTGCCGCCTAGGGGATTCCCACCGCCTCAGAGCGGGGGGCAGAATCAGAAAAGAGCCCACAAGTGGGCAAGGCTACATAACCCCATTGGGCGCCTTCGGCGCCCGTTGGCTCCTTGGGCCCATGACTTTGACAACTAACTGTCGGCCGGAGGCACCTGGGGGGGGGGGGGGTTAGTTGGCGTCCTAGAACCCGCGGAGTCGCCCCCCCCCTACCTCCCCCCCCTACCTTTCCCCCCCTACCTTCCCCCCCCTACCTCCCCCCCCTACCCCCCCCCTACCCCCCCCTACCTCCCCCCCCTACCCCCCCTACCCCCCCCAACCCCCCCCCTACCCCCCCCCCAACCCCCCCCCTACCCCCCCCCTACCCCCCCCCTACCCCCCTCCCTACCCCCCCCCTACCTCCAAGGTAGGGGGGGGGGGGGCGACTTCGTGCGATATAAAGATCCCGATATCTCGGTCGGAATAAGTCCTCCTGGCAACCTCCTGCTAATCGCGAATTTCCAAAGGAACCTTTGCCTCTACACCCTCTTCCAAAAAACTTGAAAGTCCTTGAAAGCAACAAAACCCAAGCAAACTACCATCGCCAACCTGAAGCAAATTGTTTTGCGTGTGCCTTGTCCATGAGTTCTTGGGGGTATCCCTAAAAGGGAGACAAAATCAAAAGCGGATACACAATCCCTACCTCCGGGGCCCAAAACAGGGCAGCATTGCTACGTTACCCCTGCGTTCTCGGGGGTCCCCCAAAAAAGGAGACATGTTCAGAGATGGCTACATAGACCCTGCATTCTCGGGGGCCCACAAGAGGGCGGAATTGCTACGTTACCCCTCCGTTCTCGGGGGTCCCCTCAGAAAAGGGGACAAGGTCACAGATGGCTACACAATCCTTGCCTTCTTGGGGGTCGAGGAGAGGGCAGAATCGCTACAGTACCCCTATGTTCTCGCGATACCCAAAGAAAGGGGAGAAAAGTGAAATTGGCGACATAACCCTTGCCTTCTAGGGGGACCAAAGGGGGCGGAATTGTTACCATAATGCCCTCGCCATGGGCACTTCCGGCCGTTTGTCCAATATGCTGTGTTCACACGAAGTGCATCCAACTATGTACAATGGTTGACTAGAGAGGAACATATAGTACCGCAGGCAAAGGCCGCTCGTATGCGCAAAAACGGTTCTGAATTATATCAATTAAAGATGTTGTAGTCTTTTCGAGATTCCTTTGGTGTTAGAGAAGAAAGGCAAGTAATCCGCCATGCGGAGCTCCATTGCGAAAAACAAAACACAAAACAATTCATGAAAACCAGTATGTGCGGTGTTAGACAAGGGTTGTGTTCTACACGCCACGGTGAAAAGCAGAAACAGTGAAAAACAACAACCATACACCATGGTTTAGCTTGTTGGGTCTGCCGTGAGTCATGAATGTCCGTGCTATAACTGTCTAAGCTAACAGCCCATGAGACGGGCAAGGTGGTGTAACCAGTGGATCCATCATGAAACGCAACTTCACTGCGATTTGTTGATGCATGGTTGCTGAGGGCCTCTAGACCTAAGGAAGACAACATGGCAGCGCCTCTAGCCATGGTGGATCGATCAGAAAAAGCAAATTCGGTGCAATTTGTTGATGCATGGTTGCTAAGGGCCTCTAGACCTAATGAAGACCACAACACCCTTTCCACCCTTAGATCTTCTAGCTTTCGACGGCCCCTTGCGCTCCAAGCAGAACATACAAAGAATCATGGCCGTTTGCCTCCCCATGTTCATCGCGGAAAAAAAAACCCAAAAGATTAGAGTTTCATGGCTTAATAGTACCGGTAGACGCCGTTTTTGCATACTCCCCGGGACAATTGTTGAGTTACAACCAACAGCAACCCCAGGTGTGGAACTACCATCTGCTTCCAGACCTGAAATTAGCCTTGCTCATCGCGACGGTCTGGCAGAGGTATGGGATCTGCCATTTGGGCATGGCATCATGGGTCCCTTAAGAAACGAGACTGTTTTTGCTAAAGACCGCTCTTAAGGACCATCCGCAGCCGCCTTTTTCCATTGGCCTGCCGTGGGCCATTTTTCCCTGTTGCCGTGCTTGCCATGATTCGCCGAGTACCAAATGTGGATGCTCAGAACTAGTCTAACCGGTTCTCGCGCCAACACCACCCTAGTGCCAACATAGTCTGCATTGTAGTATTGAATGGCGGAATCCAACAAGCACACTCACCAACAAATTACGTTGGAATGCAAGGGTTTATGGTCAAATGCACCCACCCCAAAATGGCCTACATCATTCGGTTGCCATGCCCCTTTCCAACAGCAAAGCTCATTTCGCCGTTGGGTGCAAATGGTGCTTTTAGTTCGCTGAGTCTTGTTCTATGAGAAGTCCAAAAATGTTTCTAGTGGCATGTGTTGCGCAATTAAACATTTACTTTTGGGCTCCTTTGGGGCTGAAAATTGTCAAGCGCAATGTGGCAGGGCCGGCTTTGCCGTGCCTGAGCCCACTCCGCAGGGAGAGGCTGCCCGATTGGCTGTAAAGGGTGCCATTTAGGTGCCAACATCATACCAATCAAGAGGACGTTGCGACAATCAATACAAAAATGTAACAAACAACTGCTGAAGGAAAGAACCTTGGAATGCATGGGTGATATGTTACTGGTGTAATGCCCAAATGGCCTACCTCATTGTGTTGTCATGCCCCGTCATAGGGCAAAGCAAATGGCAGAATTGAGGCCCAAACACGATACATGGTGGCATCATGCCCACCCCCCACATGAGGTGTCACAAATCGGAAAAAGCCAACAAGGGCATGAAAGACAAAAGGTCCGCAGGATTCCAAATACAAGGTGCCATACCCAATTGGCATGCTTATTCCTTTGCCAAGCCCTCCCCATGGGAAAGGCAAACTTCAGGTTTGGAGGCAAATGGTAGTTCTACCCCAGGGGCTGTTGGTTCTAGTGTGCAAAAAAATTGTTCTATGGCTTTTCGACCGATGCGGTCCTTTTGTGTGGTGGTTCTTTGGGCGTGAAGGGGGCAAGTCGAACATGATGCCGCCTTTGACATGACTAGGCGCATACCATAGGCAAATGCTCCAAAATTGGCTAACCCATGTGCGCACACAATGCCAACGTGGTGCCCACTTAATCCGCATTGCAGTGCTGAGTGAGAAAATGAAAAAAGCGCATAGAGCACCACATCCACACACAAGGATTGAAAGTCAACTGCCGAAAAGTTCCGCCCAAAAGGCGTCACTGATTCCTTTGCCAAGGCGCTTCCCAAAAAAAGAGCAAATTTCACCTTTGGGTGCAAATGGTACTTCTGACCCCGAGGCTCATGTTGGTTGTAAACTAGTTTTGTGAGACTGGGGAAAGGGTATACCCTTCGTGAACGGGGGTTAAGTGGCCATTTGAATAAATGCGTGAATTTCACGCGAATTTGACCGATTTTTCGTGTTTTTTTTTTTAGAAACCACTACATTTTAGCTTCAATATGACGCATTAGAGGGGGCAAACGTCAAGCCCCATTTTCAGTCCCCGTGATTCAGTGAAAGTCCCACCCCAAACGGACCCATCAGGCCCGAACAGCGCCCAAAAAAAATCCGGGAATCATGTCCTGGTACCTTTGGGCCCGAATTTGCGAAATTCGTACGAATTTCGTAGGAATGTCGTAGGAAATTCGTACGAAATTCGTGCGAATTTGGCAGATTCGTACGAAATTCGTGCGAATGTCGCGCGCGCTGCCATCGAATTTCACCGGAATCTCCAGATTCGTACGAAATTCGCGCGAATTTCGTACGAAATTCGTACGAAACTCGTACGAATTTCCAAAATTTCCAAATTTCAGCAAAAACTCACCTGAATTCACGTGAAATTCACGCATGCGTGAATTTGGTAAATTCGTGCGGCGTTCACGGTGATTGAGCCGAACATTCGCAAGCTACCAACAAGGTTAAACATCGAATTTCAAGACATTTCTAGCGACAACTTTTTGGAGAAGATGGCACAAGAAACGCAAACGATGGCGCCAAGTTACAAGCAAAACACAGCAAAAATTGGTGAAATTCACGCTACCGTGAATCTCGGATTCAAACGGCCGGTTCACGAAGGGTACAAGTATGTTGTGGCACTTTCTGTGCAAGGAGACAAGGTGTTTTGCGCTGCTTGAGGGCTAAGGATTGCAAGGGAAAGTGCCGCAAAGACCCCTTTGAGGCAATTTGCCTCAGCCCACTCCATAGGCAAACGCTCGGCGGTTGGGTGAAAAGCCCACCTAGTACGGGGCAACATTATTCCAATCTTGCACAAAATATATCAATCACTGAGGACATCCAGCGAGCACCAACTAAAACAGCAAGGAATGCAAGGGTTTTAGGATAATTGTGTAATGCACCAACCAAGCGCACAGCACATTCCAAGTTTGGGAACGAATGGTATACCCGACCGAGCGTTATACCCATTGAGTCATATTGTGTGACCAACGAGTGAAATAGAAGAAAGGTGTGCACGACCAAAAGGTCTCTAAATGCCAGGGTACCCAATCAGTCGTGCCGTGCCCCAAGGGCCGCGTCATTCCTTTGCGGGGGGCCTCGCCACAAGGAAAGCATGTTTCGGGTTTGAAAACAAATGATAGTTCTGCCCCGGAGGCCTATGTTGGGTGCACCTTAGCTGCCGAAATATGTACAAAAAGGCACTTAATGGCATTTGTCACCAAAGAAAATCTTTTCTGCTACAATTTTTTGGGCATCAAGGTTGCAAGGCAAAGAAGAATGACGCTGCCCTTGCCATCATTCGCGGCATACCAAAAGCCCCTGCTCGCAACTTGGAGAATTCTGTTCCAGCATGGTGTGTATTTGGTTGGCCTTGGGGCGTTGGATGAAAAGTTGCAACATGTGCATACAACACCAAATCACTTTTGAATGCAAGGGCTTGTAGTCCAACTATTCACTGCAAACGGCCTAGCTCATTCCTTTGCCATGGCTGTTGCAAAGGGTGCAAATGGTACTTCCAACCCACACGATCATATGGGGGCTAAACTACGTCTGTGGGGCCTGGAAAAAATGTATCTAGTGTGGGCTCCTAGGAGGCTCAAGATAGCGATACAAAGGGACACAACACTGGCTTTTCCGGGCCTTAGGCCATTCCACAAGCAAAAGCTCGACTATGGCGCACATTGCATTGGAACATAATTACATACGAAGTGAGCATTGTGCCAGCTCAGCCTTGGAGCATGTGCTACTTGATCACACACAGACATCCTTGCACAGGCAAGCGCATGCATGTCAAGCTCTCAACCGGAGAACCCAGAAAGTAAATTTGCGACACGGCGTTCTTCGGTCAAACACTAAGACAACTAGCATAGGTGTCAGCATAAAGGAACTCTCTCCATTTCCAGTGTGAACCTCATGCAGAGATGCATACAAGCCCCCGGTCCCACCAAGCACACATCAAGCTTGGGGCGTGTAGTTTTGGGAATCGTACCCAGAACACACTACTGAGAGGTCTTTAGCCCAACCGTCACACAACTAGCATAGGTGATGGGATAAAGGGATTGCCATTGTGTAGCTCGCCTGAAAAGTCTCTTCATGGGCTCTTCTAGGCCAATACATGCTGTCCAAGATTAAGTAGTAGTGCATACGAATGGCCGTTCACACACACACATATAATGTAGCAATGTGGGCCAAAATAAAAGGGCAATGCAGTAGTTGTCATCAAAAGCATCGATAGTAGTTGTGCATACTTGTTGTATCTTGTGGCGGGGGGTCGGGGAGTGAAGCGCTAGATACATAGCTATTGTACATCCCCAAGACAGGCGTATGGTGAGCTCATTATCAGTCGCGAATGATGCCTTGTGTTCGTCACCCTTAGCGGTGACTATCGAATGTTTCATGGGCTGATGGGTTTAGGATCAGCACTCGACATTTTGTGACGTTTATTGTTCGACGCATCTACCCTCCGTGTACCAAACCCCTCACTATTCGACGACTTAGTGGAACCCCATACACAGTGGAGTCAAAATTGGGGTCATATATGTCTAGAATTTCCTGCAGCCCTAGGTCAACCCAAATGTCCGTGGCAACCTTGCGTGTTGTCACAACCCATTTGGCTATTTTTGCCCCCTGACCTGCATGCATGTCCGCCTACTCATTACCCCCCAGTCGTGGAGGCACCCACTCACGGAGCCACTCCCCCAACAACCACTACCATAGCTCCTCTTGTGCCAGTGGCCCTCGTGAGCCAACCCACTTATGCCAAGACCACATGCAAAGGAAATCCCGGATACTTTTTCTGCGGCGCCCTTAGAGCTGCCATGAGCTCCGCCCTTGCGATGGATTGTTTTTCCGCGACCGGCAAGGGGGGGGGGAGAGGGGGGGGGGGGGCTGGCATGGAACCATGGTGTGGATCTGTCTAATGGTGGCAGCGGCTACTGGCCTCTTGCCACTGTACATTCTTACCCTGTGTGGGTCTAAAATTCGCCTGGTTGTGTCAACGTAGCCCCTTGATTTCTTGACCAAATGCACACCATGCTGAGCTTGATGACTTTGTTTTGTCATATTGGTCAATGTGCTTGTGCCTCGAAGGCAAGCTCGTCATAGGTTCATCATAGGTATAGATTTTGGCAGTGCATGGGTCCGCATGCAGGATTCAGCTCCTGGCTGGTCCCCCATGGTTTCCAACGGTAAGTCAGGGTGATGTTAGCTGGTAGCATAGTACAGTGATCGTGTGGCGGTGTATGTGTCCGCCTCTATCTGTGCCCGGTTGAGCCAGTCGGCTTGTTGACGCAGCGTGTGCGTCGCGTGGAGGCTGTGTTGGTCAGACAAGCGGTGCAGGAGCGCCAAGTGGGTCTGGTACCTACGTTGGAGTTGATATGTAAGCATCGCCTCCCGGTACTGGTGCAGCACCACTTGTTTCGCCATTTGGTAGTCCGCTCTCATTCTGTGTACCGTGTCCTGTAGTCGGGCTTGCGGGCGAAGTCGTAGAATGCTGGTTTGCAAGTCGTTTTCAATCAGTTTGTTGTACTCCTGTTTGCTACGGAGGGCCTGTCGATAGCCTTGCTTTAGGTGTCTGATGTGACTCAGGGATGACTCCATCAGGTGGAAGTAATGATAAGCCCTAGTGATGGCCTTTGGGTGAGATTGGGCGGGGTCTTCCAATTCCTGCTTGTGGTGCTTGCGGGCCCCCTAGCTCCCAACCACCCAAGCCCCAAGTAAGAGATTGCGCAAAGAGAGGCCCGGCAAGACTTGAAGCTTGATGTGTAGCCCATGGATGGTTGGGATGACTTGATCACATCAATGCAGAAGGACTTGGTTTTCAATGCCACAGCCTGGGTCCACGTTTGGGTAGTGGGCTACAGCAGGTTGATGCCCACTACCCAAAGGCGACCACTAGTTCGGGTGTGAGTGTACAGCTCGGATCCTGGATGAGCAACAGCATGCACATCCGAGTGGGGGCTTTCCGCCCTTGCATTCCCGGCAACTGGGACATCCACAAGCTGAGTCCCAACCCACAACATGGTGGTGCTGATCCAGGGGCATGGTTGAGCAATGGCGGAAGGGAAAGGACCAACACCAAATGGTGCAGGGCAGCCTCTCAACCATCTCACATGCTGACAGTTCGACCTAACCCTGACAGGTCAACCCTACCTTGAGCGCCCCTAGCAGCCCAAGCCCCCTTCCCACCTTAAGCCCACATCCCCCTTCAGCCTCCACTCTGGAACGCCCTCATGCCTACGGCCTAGCAGCCCTGTCAGAGTCCATTCTGGCCGCTTCCAGCACACCACCTACTCATGCCCCCCCCCCCCCCCCCCCCCCCCCCCCCCACTCCTCCTCTCCACTTCCCATCCATACTGCTCGAACCCCCTCCCTGCCCCTCACACCAGACTGACCGAGAAAGGGAGGGAAGGGACTGCTACTGCCACTGCCACTGCAGCTGCCACGGCTTGCCACAAGCATGGTTATGGCCACGGCCACTACCGCCATCGCCACTGCCACCAGGAGCTCGATGTTTCCCAATTTGCCCCCCTCCCCCCCCCCCTTGTCTCCTCAAAAAACAACTCTCCTTTGACTTGAAACCTGAGAGCAGAAGTTGAAACTCAGGGTTGCATCTCTCCTGTAGGTAAAATTGAATTCTTCACAAACCATGGTTGACCCAGGTACATGATGTACCCAATGCCTGCCCTACGGGAAAAATGTCTGGGTTTGACTTGATCTACCTTCTCTAGCACAGGTAGCAGCCCACGTCTCGCCGTCACCTGGCACCAACCGCTTTCACGGCAGGCTGGTTGGCCATTTCAGTCGGTGCTCTGATGTGGATTGGGCAGACCAGGAATGCCATATCGAGTTTTGTGGAACGCGGCGCAAATCACCCAAAACCTGCCCAGAGTTTTTGATGTCGATCAAAGTTTTTATTCAATTGTTATTCAACTTGTTGCCTATCTCCCCGTCCCATGCCAGCACATTTGGCCCCTTTACAATGTACGCCCCCATCTCCTGTAAGCAATTTGTGATTGGAGGGTCGGTCCCCCACCCATTTGCAAGACGGAGCTGGCCAAGACTACTTTTGGATGGCGCACCGGTGGTTCAAGTGCCATCCGGCATTGCAAACCAGTCATTTGCTGATGGCAGTGATTCAACTCAAACCCCCCCAACAGTTCAGTCCCTCGCCCACCCCATCCGTTGCCGATCCCTCACATGTACACACACGGTGACAGCAGCGGCAGCGCCACATTTGACAATGCTGCCGCCCGGTCTGGCGGAGGAGGCCAGCACTTGGGTGTGTGGGAGGTCGCTCAGTGCGGCCGTCTGGACGGCGGCGGGCGGCAGAGCCCATGGAAATGAAGATATGAACAAAGGGGTCAAACACACGACCCAACGAGTCAGGAATGGTCAGGCATCCCACAGCCCCAAGGGACTCAGGAGGGGCATCACAAACAGAAGGCAACCCAATCTCATGCTGGGGCTGCCAGAGCCTCAGGCCCAACGGGGGGGGGCTCGAGCCAATACCACCGGTTTCGTAGCGGTGGCCCAGCCTGGGCCTTGGGGGCGTCGTCTGTGCTGCGCGCCCACTGCGCGCGTCAGAGAACAATCAGAGGGCACGCCTGCAAGAGGCCGCGGTTGGGCATGGCAACAAGGGGCAGCTGGAAGACAAGAGTACGAGGGTGATCGCATGGAGGCATTGCGGGAGGCGGGTGGAGGGGATGGCAGAATGAGGCGGGTGAGGGGGCACAGCAGAAGGGCAGGCAGAGGCAGATGGGGCGCAGGGCAGGCAGTGGCATGTGGAGGGCATGGCAGCGGCAGGCACTGGGGCACAGGACACAGCGAGGCATTCGGGAGGCAACAGGAGGGCGGGATGGTGGGGGGGCGGCCCTTCAGCACAGCGCACGCACACCGCTTGAGATGGCCATCTGGATGGTGGATGGTGGATGGAGGATGGAGGACCAATGGGACTAATACATGTGCTGCCGGACTGGGGCCCTCGTGCATGTCCAGCAGCAGTTGTCCCCAGCAATTGTCCCCTGCACCGCTGGACGTTCCAAAGCTCCCACACACGAGGGGATGTCCGCATGAGCAATGGGCGAACACTCCGGGGGTGTGCAGGCCCACGGGCCAAGGGCCAGCGGGGCAGGTGCACACGTGGGCGTTGGTGGGGTGTGCGGTGCAGGCACACGGACAGCATAGGCCCATCCCCTCCCCCCCCTGTCCCTTCCCGCCTCCCTCGTACCGCACACCCATATATATCCTGCCTCAGTCCCCCTCGGCCACGCGGCAATGCAGGCGCGGGGGTTGCGCACCAGTGTGTCTATGGACACTTCTGGGGCCCCCGCAATCTGCAACCACCACAAATGTACATCTGACCTCGGCGCCACCGTCCCCAAAGCATGCCCTTACCCTCCCTCCGAGGCGACCCCCGGCGTGAAGCACAGCTGTTTTGATGAAACGATCTCAGCCGCCCGACACATCTTCATCACAACGCGTCGAAGAGAATCGATAGCTGGCGTGTGATTGACGGCCGACGGTTGATGGGCGGCAATCTGCTGTCACCGGGAGTGTACTGAGACCCAACCACCGGCGCTTGACCATCGTCAGCGGGTTGGGAACCACCGGCCCCTCTGGCGGCTGCCTTTGGGTTTCTGAGAATGAGCCAAGACACGCTCTCATTTAGAAGATGCCCAGGCCCACAGCGCCCAGTCGCACACAAATACGGCGCTCCTTTGGCCGGCGCCAATTCAATGGGAGCCATTTTGGGAGTCTGCAGGAACGCGGGGGCAGCGCGGGGACCTGGGACCGGGTTGGGTCGCCCTATCCCAGCCCCCCCCCCCCCCCCCCCCGGGGCGCTGGGACGCTTTGACAAGGGGGAACCCAACGGGCGACTCTGGACTCATCTTCAAGACCGATCATTCCCGGTGCACAGCAGCTGCGGGGGGCCCACTTATGATCAAACACGGTCAGCAACGGGTGCCCCCAGGCCCCCCCCCCCGGGCAGTCCGCAATGGGGGAAGAAAAGAAGAACAAAACTCCCTCCGTCACACGCACAAAAATAGAACCCTCACACGGTTACCCCTCAACCGCCGTCAGTAACCCCCCCAAACCGCCATCGGTGACCCGCCCACGGGGCTCCGTCCGTAATCCCTGTCCCCACGAGGTTAACAAAACAAAAATCCGGATCCTTCCGGACGGCCCTGCCCCAAATCCCATCTTCGACTTGGCCATGGGGGCGGCAAAGGCCTTGGTTCGCACAGGGGCCATCCACCTCCGCCTCGCCTCCGCCCCCTCAGGGGCACCCGGTCAGAAGGCCCGCCGCTATCGAACGGCGATGCAGCGCCTGTGGGCCACCGCGGCCGCGTACTTGGCATCATCCGTCGTGTCGTCATCCGTGGGGTACGGGGCCTGTGTTGACAGGCAGCCGAGGGGTCGGTGGGGGGGGGGGGCTGGGCAGTACAGGGGCCGGGCAGGGCTGCAGAGCCTGCGGGGGCCCGCTGACATGCGCTCCACAATCTCGGGCCTTCATCAGGGGCCTCCATGGGCCCACCCCTGCCCTTTCCCCTCCGCCCAGGCATTGGACGTGGACTGGGATGGCGCGGCTGTGAGGCCACAACCAAGACCAGGGTCCACAATTCCCCACCCCCGCGGCGCAATGACGAGGGTGCCTCTGTAGCTTTGGAGGCCCCACCTCGACCCATTCGGAGGCCCATTTGTGAGGGACAGTGGCAAGGGCAATGGCAGACCTCCGAAGTCACCAGCACCGAAATCACCGGCCAATTCCATGGCTAAGCCTGGCTTCATACAAAACTGTAAAAAACGTAAAAAAAAACTGTAAGAAACTGTAAAAAAAAAATGTAAACAAAAAACTTGCAAAAAACTGTTAAAAAAACTTGTAAAACAGACTGTTAAAAAAAACTATGACAAAAACTTATAAAACACCGTGCAAAGGGCTTTTGGATCCATCCTTTTGGATATTCTGCACTTGTAGGCCTGTGGCAACTCGAATTACGCCACATTTTTCCAAAAAAAAATGCCCCTTGGGCTCCATGCCACCCCTGAGCAGATATGGGGCAGGTCGGTGCACTGTCCTAGTGGTATATGCACAGGTCTGATGAATGAGACAAGCTGGCCAGAAACATCTTCCTTTTGGATGTTCTGCACTTGTAGTCCTGTGGAAACCCAAATTATGTCACATCTATTGGGGAAAAAAATCTGCTCCTTGGACTGTGTGCCACCCATGAGCAAGTGTGCAGCAGATTGGTGCAGCATCCCAGTGGTATATGCACTTGCCTGCAGAATGAAAGAGACTGGTTCAATTCCTCCTTCCGGAAGTTGTTGTGGCGCTTTTTTTTGGACATCAGCCCAGTGATAAAATGGCTGTCTCGGTTCGGAACCAAACCCGAGCACATCAGCAGGACACTGGAAGCAAAGAAAACATTGGTGGACATCGAAACCGAGGCCTGCAGCCACTCCTCTGGTCGTGCTTCACTTCTTCTATTGTAAATTGAGGGTCACCAAAGTCATCGAGTGTTAAAAAAACCACCAAACCACCGGTCACCAAAGGTCAGCGAAATCCCGGCTACTTCGGAGGCCTGCAATTGGAGGTGCATGTAGGGGCCCTGGTAGAGGTGGAGCATGGGGCTGCGCCAAAGGGCAGTGCAGAGGGCTGTGGCAGGAGAGGGGACAGGGTCCAGCTGGCCCGGCACCTCCAAAGCGTGCGCTGGGGTGGGGCCTCGGGGTGGGGCCGAAAACACTCCACATGCCGAGTGGAGCGTGGCCAAGGCACTGCCCCAGGGCCGAGGGCGCTGGGAAGGGTCCGTCGAGGGCCCTGGGAGTAAACCCCCCCCCCACCTTTAACCCTCCCGGGGGTTATAGTATTCTTGATGAATGCCCGAGCCAAAGGGGGGGGTTATAGGTCAGCCCTTTGTCCAATTTTGCTTTAGGCGCTTCGCGCCATCTGTTGTTTGTTCTGTGTTTTCAGTTTCTGCTTATTTTCCCCCTATTGATTTGATATTTGATGTTTGATTTGATTTGATATTGATTTAGATATGCCCCGCGCCGTGCCTGATGACAGTGATGACGATGAGGGTGATGACCCTTTTGATGAGCTTCACGATGGGGATGAGGAGGAGGTTGAGGATGAGGACATCGCCACCCTCGAGCAGGCCATCGCTGCTGTTGCGGCTCTGCAGTCCAACTCTCCAGAGCCAGCACCAGATATGGCTGTGCCTGCTACTGATGTGGCTGCGCCTGCTGTTGATGTTGCTGTATCCTGAAGTTGTGGCCCCCACGCTTTGCTGCTCCGTCTCTTTGCACAGCTCTGTCTTTGAAGTTGGGTGAGAAGGGGGGGCTATAGGTCCCCGGATGACTGAAAACAACGGAGGGGGGGGTTCTAGGTGGGGGGAGGGGGGGTTACATCTCACATGGCATGGCCGGCCAATATGCAGAGTCACTCAGGGACGCCATCGTGCTCGGCCCCAGGGGTCCTGTGAGCCTTAAGATCGGCCTCCAAAGGCAAATCCACATGCTCCCACCCCCACCCCCCCTCCCACACAGCCCCCCTCCCCTGCAGCCCAACCCCTCACACAGTCCGGTCGGTGCCTCCCCCCTTCCCCCCCCCCATGACCACCGCGTCGCCGCACCGGCCCCATTCCCCCTGCACCTGCTCGAAGGCGGCCACGCCGCGGGAGTAGCCCCTGGCCCCATGGGCGCCGTGGGCCGGGGGAGGGCGCTGCCCGGCCCCCGCGTGGCGTGGCTTGTAGCCCCCCATGCGCCGGGGGGGCGTGTGCCGCGCGGAGGGCAGCGCCCGGCCCTTCGGAGGGCTGGGGCTGGGGTCCGCGCGCCGGTGGCACTGGGAGCACGAACTGCCGCTGCGGTGGCTGCCGATGCTGCGGGAGGAGCGCGGGGGGAGTGCACGGCGAACGGTGGCGGGGGCATGCGGGCCAGGGTCCAGTGCGGCAGAGGCAAGAGCAGAGGGGGGCAGGAGAGGCAGCAGCACACCACAGATCAGTGCACATAACAGTGCCCGGGGGGACACGTTTCCTGCCGCGCAGGCGGGAGTCCTGCGGCCTGGCCCTGTCTGAGCCGTGGGGGTGGGGGTGGGGGTGTGGGGGTGTGGGGGTGGGGGTGGGGGTGTGGGGGTGGGGGTGGGGGTGTGGGGGTGGGGTGTGGGGGTGTGGGGGTGGGGGTGGGGGTGTGGGGGTGGGGGGTGGGGTTTGGGGGTGGGGGTGGGGGTTGGGGGTGGGGGTGGGGGTGTGGGGGTGGGGGGGGTGTGGGGGTGGGGGGTGGGGGTGGGGGGGTGGGGGGGTGGGGGTGGGGGGTGGGGGTGTGGGGGTGGGGGTTTTGGCATGACGCCATGGTGTGATGATCTCGTCTGCAGCTGGCGGCGCCTACTGGCCGATCGCCATTCGCTGCCCTTCCCTTGGACCCTTTCCCTCCATAGGCGGTGGTGCCCATCAGCTTCTCACCACCCTTTGACCTTCCTCTTCCTCCTTGCCCTAACCTTCCCTCTCCCCTCCCCTTTCCCTTCCCTTGGCCTTTCCCTCTGTAGGCCACCGTGCCCATCGGCCTCACCACACTCCTTCCCTTCCCTTTCCCTTGGTCGGTTGTGCCAACGGAGCCCCCGGACTTACCCTGTTTCACTTCTCTGCGTCGAGTCCACGCAGAGGAAGGCAAATGCCTTCGCCGTTGGCCAGGTGCGTCCAAGCGGCCATCCCAAGCCGGCGGTGAGGTACCTCTCCCCAACGGCGGCTGGTGGGCCCTGGGATGGCCACTTGCGGGGTCGTTTCCCCGACGGGGGCACATAACAACCTTTCTCCTCCAAGTTCCCGCGCTCAGTCCATCCTTTGGCGAGCGCAACACAAACCCCCTACCCTCTCCTTCATGCCTTTGCTGCGCGGACGGGGGTTGTGGGGGATGCGTGGGTGCACGGGGGAGTAGGATGTAGCGGGTGACGTGGGGTGGGCCTCTTACCGTCGCTGGCCGCCCACTTCGTTGCGCGACTCCCCGGACCACCTCAACATAGGAGCGAGTTGTTGTTGGGTTGACGGTGGTGTCCCGTGTTGGGTGGAGGTGCGTAGGGCCCCTTGCTGGCCCCCTTCTCCCGGCTTGGTCCGGGCGCTTGACGACGTGGTGCGTCCCTTTTCTGGTTGAGTTGCTACGCGAGGGAAGGAGTCTCTCCCCTGCTCGCTTCTCAGTGCCAGCACGCTGGGACTTACTGCCGTGGTCACTCCCTTGAGAGCGCGGCCCCCGGTGGGCTTGCGTTGCCACATCGGGCATCTCGCTGAGGCCCCATTGGACCCCCCGAGAAGAACTCGGTGCACGTGTAGAGTTCATTGTTTTGTTGTGGTTGGTGTTGGTCACCACCCTGGCTAAAAAAGTGCAGGGGTTGCCTTCCCCCTGCCTGTTGTTTGGCCTTGCCCCCTACTCCGCCGGCGAGAAAGCTCGCTGCGCGTTGTGGTAGCCGGGGCCTTGCCCCCTACTCCGCCGGCGAGAAAGCTCGCCGGCGGTGTGGGGGTGGGGGTGGGGGTGTGGGGGTGGGGGGGTGGGGGTGGGGGTGGGGGTGGGGGGGTGGGGGTGGGGGTGGGGGTGGGGGTGTGGGTGGCAAGGGACACAGCGTTCAGCCTCCTCCTGAGGGGCTTAGGCCCAGGGGGTCCCCTCTTCACTGCCGGAGGTCATCAAAACAAAGACCGCCAAGACAGAGGCCTCTTTGGGCGGGGGGGGGGGGGGCATGACGCCTGCAGTGCAGTGCCGTCCGCGTACGGCGGCGCCTACATGCCCCTCACCACTTGACCCCTGTCCCTTCCCCTTGAACCCTCGTCCCTCCGTCGGCCTCTCCCCCCCTCGTGCCCCTCCCTCTCCCCCTGCCTGGCCCGGCATTACCTCCCTAGACCGTCGGGGCGCGTGCCCTCGCTACCCCCTCCGCACGGCCCCCGCGATGCGCTGATCCTTCGGGGGGGGGGGGGGGCAGTGCCCTCAAACACACGGTTCCGGTTTGCCCTGTGCTGAGCCAATCACCGGTCCTCAGACTGCCCTCCCAGACCGGCCGCGACATCTGAGCCCCATCCCCCCGCCCCCCCTCACACACACACACCGCCTCCGCCGACAGCCCCGGGGG